>WTSP01003765.1:0-21854 GCA_025331215.1 Actenoides lindsayi | reverse complement strand
CCATGTTTTCCGTGCTGTGCTCAAAATCTTCCCTTTTCACACGCCTCACCCCTTAACAGAACAGTCCCCATCAAAAACACCCGAACAGAACCAAACCAAACCAAGCCAAAACAAAAACACCCGAACAGAACCAAACCAAACCAGTATATGTAATTCAAAAATAAGTGGCAAAACTTTTCCTGAAAGAAAATACAGGGAACAAGTGATTCATCGCAGGGCTGGTGGGTCTGCCATAATACCATGACAGCAGGCCATGTCTCTTTGTCTGAAGCTGTACATTTTAGCTTTTCTCTCCTTTTTCTTCCCCCCCCTTTTTTTTTTCTCTTTACCAACTTTCCCACTGACAATCCCAGACACACATTTCTGAAAAGCACTGCTTTTCTGCAGTCATTTACCAAAGACGGGTTTCAAAGACACATGCAATAGACATTGCTATTCCTGTGGTTTAAGCACTGAACTAGTCAGTAGCACACCTTTCTCCAGCCCAAATTCTTTAATCTACCATCTTTTTTTCCAGCCATTTATGAAGTCTTGCTTTCAAGCAGCATGCTCACTAGTTCAATAATTTAATTTAAAACAAAGCCAAGCTTTAGCTAGCCCTGCCCAGTAATTCTAACTGATTAACTCCTTTTCTAAGCTCTCTGAAGAAGCTGCCTTTTTACATAGGCAAAGAATTCTAATTTAGGTTATTCCACCTGAACATTTATCTCCTAGACTAGTTATCCCCTAACTACATGCTATTATTCTATCATCTCAGCCTTCCCAAATCATCAGCTCGACTTCTCTTGAAGCCCATGGTGCTTGGGGTAGCTTGCTTCCTTGCAGCTTCCTCCCCTCCCTCCTCACCATCACACAGCCGCCTCTTGCTAAACGGTGCCAGCAGGCTCACAAAGAGGGGGCTTTGCCTTGCCACCAAAACACCTCCCCGCAGAAGGGCACCTGAGGTCACGTTGGCCCTCGAGGAGGGCTGCCAGCTCCCTGGCTGCTGGCAGCAGGGATGGCATCAGCCACAGTGACGTCTTGTTATTCTTACCTTCCCCTTACCATCATCATTTACAGTTCCAACTGTGAGCCCAGCCAGGGCTCTGGGCGTGTGAGACAAGGCTAGATTATCACTCGTGCCCAAACCTGGCCAGTCCTGCTGCCCACCACCCCCACACAACCACCAATTACATGGTTCCTCCTGATGCCAGAGCAAGGATCTCTCTCCTGGGGACGCAGTGTAATCCAATCTGACATCTGACAACCAGTGGGCTGCGGAGAAAGTAAAGGAAAAGCCCCATATTCTCTTCCCAACTGGGAATCTCAGGATGGCAGTCAAAATAAAGCAGGACAAAGGCCCTCAAACCGTTGGCAGCATCTAACGAAGACGCTGCTGATTTAGAAAGTTAACGTTTGGTAATGGTTTAATTGTGATGCTATAAGTTCTCCCTGACAAATGATAAAAAATATGTCAGGAGAAAATCAAGGGTCAGTCACAGGAAAAGCCAGGGGAGTAAGGGAGATGGAGATAAATAAATAATCAGCTTTAAAAATAGGATAAATGCACCAAAAATGGAAGCTTCCCTTATTCCAGCCCCATTCTAGCACGCAGTGCCACAGAAAGCCCCCTGTACCTCCCACTACAAAAGCTCTCCTGTCTGCATATGTCTTCTTTAGCTGCCTTAAAGTCAAAAAGAAAAGGGGGAGGAAATAAAAAAGAAAGATGACTTCCAACCCTGATCTCCGCCTTTGAAATGCACGGGGACGCCACCACGGAATCTTTCCAGGTTGATTAATGCCAGCACACATTTTCTGTTCCAGCCGTGGAATATTAACAGCTCCTCCTGACCCGGGCTGCTTTCCACGGGCTCCCTCGAAACAACAGGAGGCGAAGGGCCCGCGGGTGCTGCCATCCCCATCGCAAGGACTATCGCTTTGCATTAGTAACAACATTCCGTCACCCGGCTTCTGCAGGGTCCTTTGCTTGGGAACAGTTGCTAGGCTGGGGCTGCTCTGCTCTTATCTCTTTGGGTTGTCAACAAAAGAAATTACAGGTGACTGACAGGCAGGACCACACTCGGCGGGGCTTTATTTTTGTCAGAGGCTTTGTGCCGTGGAGCAGCAGCCAGCAAGCTGGAGCCCACAAAGCCCAGACACAGGGAGGGCCAGTTTCTGAATCTGAAAGGCAAGCATGAAAGCTTGGTTGTGAGTAGAGATGTTTTATTTTTTTTACTAATTTCATAACCTTGAAAGCTATTTCTTAGGAGACTGCAGGGAGAGCAGCTCAAAACTTCAGGCCTGATACTTCAAAACTGACATTTAAAAAAATTGTGGTGTTTCTTCCCTTTTTTTTTTTTTAATCAAAATAAGAGAAGGGTAGAGAATAGTGAGGACGAGATCCATACGTATTTTCAAAGAGATGCCTTCTCCAAAAGTAAATTTTGCATCTCTGATGTTTGCAACATAAAACAGCTGGGCCATTTTCGGAGCAGGCACTTCTGAAACCGATTCCTGAGCTCATTGCCTTTCCCACCTTGCTCAGGCCTCTGCCTCCTATGTAGTTTTCTCTTCAAAGCCCGCGATCTCCAAGAGGACAGCTTTTTTCACTGGACTGGATGCAGCCACCTTGAGAAGGCTGCTCGTGCTTCAGCAGACGCCCGTTAACACCCATTACTGTAACTTAGATCAGACAGTAATTTTTATTGTTTTTTTAATTGCATTTAAATTTAAGATAAGGAAAATCATGTTCTATTATAAATCAAGATTTATTATAGCGCTAGTCCTAACCAGTAAAACTATTAGCTATTCCTAATAATGGTTTCATACAAAGTACAGAGTGACAACAAAGACAACATGTGAAGTTGGTGGGATTTTTGGGGGGTTTTAACGGAGTAATGAGATTTAGGAAGATGATGTCTCCTCTTCCAAGGCAGTAGCACTGTTTCATTCCGTGCTGTGAGAGGATCACCTCCTCAGCTCCAAACTGTATATGTTTCTGTATTTGGGGCCCAAAGAGTGGCGGTGAGTGGAGCGTGGCCAGAGAAGGAGAAAGAGACTGTTGAAGGTTCTAAAGAACAAGTCTTATGAGGGTTACCTGAGGGCACTGGGGGTTTCTAGCCTGGAGAGAAATTTTTCCCTAATGCCCAGTGTAAATCTGCCTGTGTAAATTACCTGAGAGAAGAGCCCAGCACCAGCCTCTCTACAATGTCCTTTCAGGTAGTTGTAGAGAGTTATGAGGTCTCCCCTCTGCCTCCTCTTCCTCAAACTAAATGGCCCCAGCTCCTTCAATCGCTATTCCTAACAGACCAAAAGGAAAACACACAGACACAAAATATTGCAAGCAGAAATGCCTCTTCTGCGACAGGGCTCAGCACTTCTGTACATTCTTACTACCTCAATAAACTGTTAGCCAAAGAAAAAAAACAAACCAGACGATGTCAAAGCAAAGCAAACTTGTTCTTCCTTTCCCAGTAAAAAGTCTTTGACTGGTGATGTAATAGCTCATCTGCATGGATTATCACTGCTAGCAGCAAAACAGATGAGCAGATACGATGTGCAGAATGAGCTGAAACAGCAGGTATCTTACTAGAAGCAAGAATGTTCATTCTTCTTCACCCTGGTACTGAGAAATGTGGATGATCCCTAGCAGGAAAGTAGATAAATAAATAAAGATTAAAAAAAAAAAAAAATAACAAAAGGAAGAAAAGTGTTTATTAAAGGCTTTCTGGGTCCTGCCCATATTTTCAAGCTTGCCTTCAGTGAAAAGTCTTTTTTTTCAAAGCTTCATAACACAAAATAGTGCCAAGGGTGCCTGCTTTCCACTCTGCGTGACACTGCCCTAGCACCTAACGCTCTCACAGCACGCTTGGTAAACTGGTGCCTCAAGCACTCAGACATTTGAAAGACACATTATACCCGGGTTGTATCGCGGCACATTTTGCTGTAGATCTTTACAATCACTTGAAGGTCTTCTGGAAAAATAAAAATATGATAAACCAATTGGCTTCTTTCTGGGTCAGCGCATTCCTTGCTCCCCCTTTCACCTGAAAATCCTGTGCTCCTTCTAGAAGTCCCTTAATTAACCCTTACTTTATCTAACAACCATCAAACGTAAATCAATAGTCATGTGTGGTCATCTTTCCAAGGTTAGGCTGCACGGCATCCACCTGCTCCTGTCTCTCAGAATTAAATCTGGAGAGTGCTGAGTTGCTCCACAGCCTACGTCATTCGAAGATACGGCTTTTCACCTATACAACAAGTGCAATCTTAATTTGGGCTCGATGATGTGAGCAACAAAGTCCCGGGAAGTAAAAACCCTCTTTACAAAATGCTGGGTTTTTTTTTTTTTTCCTCTAGGGTGGGAAAAAAGGCTCAGTATCCACTTTGAGATTTTATAGCCTTGCTTAACACTCTTTTTTTTGTTGTTTCCGCGCGTGGTGGGTTCACTTTAAAATAGCTTTCATTAATAAGGAACAGAATTCCCTTAACTGACCTTAGACACAGGCAGCCTCCCAGATGGGAAGGAAGGGTATTTTAGGCTAAATAAGCAAGTGACGTGCAGGGTATAAACCGAGGAGAATTCTCCTCGCGTTCCCAGGCAGCACGGCAGCGAGCGGCAGCGCACAGCCAGCGAGCGGCAGCGCACAGCCAGCGACCAGCACGCAGCTCTCGCAAAGTTTTATTCCCCAGTAGAATAGGTACAGCTTCTGTTTGCTCGGAAAAAATTGGAGGGCTAAATTTGCTATTTGAAAAGAGCAAAATCTGAGGCAGCTGCCTGTTTTTTATTAGCGACTTCTTAGCTACGCTGAGTGTTATTGCACAGTAGTTGATGGAGAAAACTTTTTACACAGCCACCCCTCCAGTAGTGACAGTTAACAACTGGGGCAATTGAAGTACTGTCATAAACATAAAGGACAAAAGGGATTCTTTGAAGAAAAGGCATGTTTCCCACCATGCCTCGCGCGAGTGATTATTATTGTTAGCTATCACTGCATTTTGCAATAGCATCAGACCTGAACCGGGGCCCAGTTGCACAAGGTGCTACATAAGTGCAAAAAGATGATCCTTGAAATGAGGAATTTAAAGGTAAGAACCACCGAATGTGTACAAAAAGACAGAGAATGCAAGGTGCTGCGAACGGTCTGCGTTAATAGCATCTTAGATTAATGAGAACAGAACCTCTTCAAAAGCCAAGCTAGTTTTCATCACTCACGTCTTTAGCTTTCTTTTTCTGTTTGCCATGCCGTATAAACTATATAGTATAACCTATATAGTATAGACTATATAGTATAGACTGTACAAACTGCCATGGAGCACATTTTTCCCTGAGTCTGTCCTTGCCTTCAGCCAGCCTTTCGTACAACTTCTTCTCAAAGCTGTAGCTTCGGGGAGAGGACATCTGGAGCCGCGTGCTTTGTATGGCTCAAGAATCAAGTTTCTGGTGCAAGTTCCTGTGATTATCAAATCCAGTCTCCACACCTGTAGGGCAGTCAACAAAAGGAATTTGAACTTTTTTCAGATGATTCAAGACTGCCTGCCCAAGTGAATACGTCTCCTCTCAAATAGAAAGAATGTCCCTGAATATTGCAGTATTCAGCACGAGGGAGCACAAAAGGAAAGCCTATCTAGGCAATAGAAATACTTTTAAAAATTCCAGCAAATCTTTGTGACTATTGCTTGTGCTGCTCCCTTTAAACTTCACCTCAATTTCAGATAACAACCTGACGATAAAATTGTTGCAGAAATCAAACTGACATTATCCTTGCCACAAAACCAGGAAGTTTTTTTCCAAGGCCTGCTGTGATCCACCCTAAAAAGAGTTTTTCACCATCAACCCCAGAAGGGATATTTGATTCGCATGACAAGCTGGGGAAGCATAATCACAGCAGCTTTGCTAGGCATAGGGGCAGGATGCCACAAACCAGATGGTTATGCTGTTAACCTGCAGTGTGAAACTAGAAGGAGGAGGAGGAAGAGGAGGGAGCCATGATGCAATATTGTCAGCTCTGGTCTCTGCAGTCTCTTCCCTCTCACGTTCCCTCAGAGCTTTAGGCCATCAGTAGATGCAAAAGTCACGGCAGTTTTGCTGAAACTGGTATCCTTAAACCAACAACTTGCATGTGTGCAAGCATGTTTCCAATTAATTACTGACGAGCCTGAAGTGGTCATCAGTCTTAAAACCTGCAAAAAAACTCCTCCCTCTTTAATTGGCACCCGATTACAGAATTATTTAAACAAGAGAACGATTGCCAGATCTTAACCTTGCTGCCTCTGAGACCCAAGGCAGGTAAGTTTTGCTCTGGTCGGGTGCAAAACCAAAGGCAAAAAAGCATAGGTAGGAGGGTTTGGAGAGGTTGGATGAAGTTAGCTGGTACAGCAGGCATTTATTTATAGCATAGTAGTAGCTCACATGCATTTTCTGAAATACAAACCCAGCTTGCATGAAGCAGGCACTTTTCCAAAGGTGTTTGGAATGAAGGCAGGACAAAAAATACAGATATGCTACAGTTGGAGCTCAGCTGCCTGCTGTTCAGCTATTTTTCATTTTACTTGCATATTTCCTAGATTTATTTATATACATATATATATTTTTTTTTCCCCAATAATTATCTTCCTACTTATTTGAGTTTGGAAAAGGAAGGGGCCTGTGCAGACAAGGGGTTTCCTGGTGACTGAAAGTTGGTGCCAAACACAAACGTGTTCCTTATCTGGTGGAGATCACTGTACAAGGTGAACGGGCACAGAGACACTATGGTGGAAGCTGCTTTCCTTAATTAAGCATGCAATAAGGTAGATAACTTTTAGACTGGGGTGGGGTGCCTTCAGACAGCCTGGCTCTAGGGTTAGCAGCAGCAGCTTGGACCAGCCTGTGTACTGGGGGTGACAGAAGGCTGCAGCCCCTGCTGCACCTCTAGCTGCTTCGGTCTTTACTTCTCTTCTTTGTGTGGATTTTGTCCCTGTGCTCAGACATTTCTGTACCTAATGCCACCACTGTGTCTGAGATCAGACCGGGAGAAATGCTGTGGCAAGACTGTGGGTGTCAGTGACGGAGGGAGGATGGGGAGGGTGCAAATTCCCAGTCATTAGCTGTGTCACTTGGCCAGAGAGGGAACTGGCTGCCCATCCCATGGACAAAAGTTCACGTCTTAATATGCCACCTGCCTTTTGTCCTTCATCTGCATTCTCTGCCCCCTTGGAGCGGCGGCTGGGGTTACCCTGCGGCCCCAGCTCTCCCACACCACCCTGCACACAAAGCTCCCGTAAAGACCTCGGGGATGTTGCCAAAAGCCTTTAAGCAGTGAGCAGTGTAGGTCAACCCTGGAGGTTTACCCAGCTCAGCACGTGCCTGACGAGAGCGCAGCGCTGGCTGCGGTCGATGGGGATGAGGGCAGCCCGCGCTTCCCTGCCCACCCACCGAACATCTCCGCGACATCTCCATTCCTCGCCTTTCGGGAAGCATACCGTGGGCTCGCCAGACACCACAAGATAAACAATATGCTGGTTACCTCTTATGCACCCTTCAGATGTAAAATACGAACATAAAAGATCAATGGGTGAATTATCGATCCTGTCGGAACTCTTTGTAGCTAATTATAGCGCTGAAGGCTAACCCGAGGGGCTGTTGCCTACCCACCCCTCGCAATAGGGTCACTAGCGTGTTTAGGGGAAAAAAAACCATCCCAAACAACTCCAAATCTTGCATGGCTACAGCATTTCACCTCACCTACTCCAAAGGCAATGCACACTGCTTGGATTGCTTGGGGAGAGACAGTGTTTTAAACACCAGCTCAGTTGTCCCTGCCATCTAAAGCTGGGCATGGGTCTAGCAACAGAAATCATCTCCAGCGATCGTGTGCACCTCCAGCTGAGCAGGAACTCGCTGCAAGGCTTAGTTTGTGTTAGACACAGTGAGTATCCCCAGCTTGGGGAGTAAAAAGCTTATTTCAGAGTCTCTCCTTTACTCTTCCTGCATCACTTCTGCTGCATTCATCAAGGCTTTCAGAAAGCTAACTGAGCAACCTGGGCTTGCTGCAGCAGGGAAAGTAGCGGTGCGAACAGTGTTTCACCTTTTAAACCTGTTAGCCTCTCCTCTGAGGTGTTCTGGGCAGGAACCGTTTTCTCTTTCACGTTTTTAGAGGAAAGATTTGTCCTCATTTCAGACCCGAGCGGTGTGAGCACCTCCCGGAGTTTTCCACAAAAGCAAGACTTTTCTCTTCCCTTTCCCACATTCAGTGGAGTAGCTGATAGTGGATACTTCGTGTTAGGAGAGTGAAGTTCAGCCTCCAGATCTAACTAGAGTACTCCCAGCAGATGGATCCAGATCATTCCTACTGGCCGATCAAGCCTATGTTGTCTCTCAGAGTATCACAAAGCAAAAAGCTCCACTGGGAAAATAGGTTTGGAACAAGTACGCTCCTACGAGTCCTTTTGGTTCTGCCAGCTGCCATTTTCTAACAACAGAGATTCATCAGAAAATCAGAAAAAAACCCTGTTTCACAGGGATACTTCATGGATGAGCATGATTTTTGCTTCCTACACTCTATACTGAACTGGTCAGCAGTCTAAAGGAGGACAAAAAGCGCTTCTTCTGAAGAACCAGACGCTTGATATAAAAAGAGAGCGTTCTGGCAGGACACAGAGTGCCTAATGTTACTGAACTGCTTTTTCTTCCCCTTTTATTTAAATAGAGATTTCCTTGTAACTTGCTCAGATGACACAGTCAGTGCCTCAGGCAAGCCTATTGCAGCTGGCTCTACAGCTAGCAAAGGGCTTGGCTATGCTACAAGTGTCATATTTTCTCCCAGATAAATTATTCTTGAATGCTATTGCCATAACGAACCCATTGTGATGGGGTTTCCACCTCTATCAGCTCTGCATGCCTCCTTCCTGGTTTTCACCACCCTTTTATCATACAGAGGCATCAACAGTGACCACTGCAAAGAAGCTCTATTTAAGTTTGAGTTCCCCCGAGTCCCTCTTGCCATCTCCCAGGGAGTGGATGGCATACGGGGTCGTGTTCCACATTCAACCCTCGGGGCTTTTTTTAGCGCCTGCTGAAAAAAAATCCAGGGCCACGGTGCAACGGACAAAGTTTAGTGAGTGTGCAGCAGTTGTTACACTGTAGGCTAGTGACTGAAAGGAACTGTCCTCACCCAGCATTCCCACTTCCAGGATCCATTCTTGCAAGTCCCAGGACTTGTGAGGACACCATGGGGGCAGGGGAGTGGGTTTTGTGCGTGCACCAGTGAGAGAGGCATGGGTTTGCAAAATCCCAGGAAGGAATCGACTTTGAGATGCCATTGAAATAAGTCTATCTTTCTTCATTTTCATTCTTTTCATTCATAACCTCTCTTATTTCATGTTAAACATTTAATCCGCATCCTCTCCTTTGCAGAGGTGAGGAGGGACAGTGTGACACTAGTACATGGCCATTTTTATCCTGAAGGAATTCTAGCATCCTCATTACAATCCCTTCCTCTCTCGAAATGATTCCCCTGATGACATAAGTTGCTCATGGCGTGAATGGCAGCACATCAGACTGTGTAATCTCCTTGAGGCTGTGGGAATGGCACAAAGCAGATATGTGAGATTATTATTACAACTATGAACAGTGCACCCAACTCTCTGTCCCTAAACCTGGAGAGAAAAAAAAAAAAAAAAATTTCAAACTTGCGTTATGAAAACAAGACTTAAAATCCACCACGTCCTTGCTGGCAGTTAGGCAGCCCCTCTCTGCTCTCTGTAGCTGTTCCTCACCCCATGTGCTCTCCGGTCTGAGCTACTCCGCTCAGAGCTGCACCAGAACATGTTGCGGCTACTATTAAAGAAATAACATGACAGTCTTCCTCACCAGCTGCCAAAGCTGGATGCTGAAATCCCTCAGGAATCTGGACACTCTGTTGGATCTCTTTTTAAAGATAAATTGTGAACAAAAGGCAGCCATCTGCTGATGGAGGGGAGTAGAAGGGCTTGTTGCCCTACCCACGCTTTCGATAATAATGAACCCAACTTCACCAGGAGAACCAGCAGGGAGAGCAGCGTGAGGACAGGCTAATATTTACAATGTTTGCAGCACCGTGGCACCCAGCGAGAGGACACAGAGGGTAAAATGCCAGCAGCTTCCAAGGTTTTTCTGTGTTCCTGCTCCCAGCCTTGTTACCACTGACGGGGGCTAAGGTGAGGGCAAGAGCTGGGGGAAATTATAGCCAATGTTCAGCAACGTGGCTGCAGCCCAAGTTGTCATCCAGAATGTAATTCCACTCCTCTGAAGACTCAGCAGGGCTCGTTGCAGCAGATAAACAAGTCGCTCTGTTACCTTGAGGCGTGACGAACACCACTGGAAGCTGCCTGGATGGAGAAGAAGGGATTGAGTGCAAGATCCAGATCCACATTCCTATCTGGGAAGACTGAAGACAACAAGAAAAAAAAACATCTCAGCTTTCTACTAGGTCCTGTCTTTTCAGAAGCAGAGCACATATCCCATTTCTGACCCAGGGCACCAAGGCAGGAGGGGAGCACTGTCACTCCTGGTGCCTTTCTCTCATCTTACCCAGGCAGAAAACGTTGAGGTGCAGGCAGGGTGATTTTGGTTCCCTCCACTGCAGCGCTCTGGGTGTTAGACCAATCACTTTGGGCATGTCTGTCTTGAGAAGGTGAAGACACGTAAACCCTCTCGGACATGAGATGGGGAGTAACGCTTGACAGCTTGTCTAGGATTTCTGTGTGTAAAACAGCCCAGGTGGAGTTGCTCTTGCAGGAACTCTGGGCAGAGCAAAGGAATCGAATCTGCTCCTCTGGAGCCCTGGGAAGATGCCTCGACGTTAGCCTGTCTTTCCTGAGGATAATGAATTGCACTTCAGTCCTTCCTCCTTGCTCACCGATGACCGTTATGAAAACTATCTGTGACACTAGCAACGGGACAAAAACCAAACCCCAGAAGAGCTGTCACTGAAGGCTGCGACAAACCACAGCCATAGCTCCCAACACCCCCAGGTCACCCCAGCCCACAGGGAAGGACGTGCAGGGATCACCTGCAGCAACACAGCCCAGAAGGCAGAACAGAGCCTCTCCACGCTTGTTGTCACTCCTTGCCAGGACCACAAGGAGCCCTTTCCCCTTTCTTTTTTTTTTTTTTTTTTTTTTTGCAAGCAGCTGAGAACCGTTGCATCCACGTATCCCTTTTCCTTTGCCTGGCTGCTAATTGAAACGTGACGGCCTCCGTTAGCCACTTCCCATGGATCCCTGTGGTGGATCCACGCAGTGGAAAAGCAAGGGCTTTGACAAATGAAACCTGGCAAGTTTCCCTCAGCCGTTGCAGGATTTTTGACCTACGTGGCTTGCTCTGTCAGGGATAACTGTCCCGTGGCAGAGTCAGCAGAAGAGCTGTGCCCCAGCTCCTGCAGTTGGTGCTGATGCAGCATCACCGGGTGCGGGGGGCTGGCAGGCCTCGAACGGACCAGCCCAGGCAAATTCCCATGGCAAGTTTTGTGGCCGTTCCTTTGCCACTTCCCAGAAGAATTGCCTTTGCTTAGGTAGCTACTTGTTTGCTCTTGAAATTGCCCTTTTCTTACCGGGCCAGGGGTTGCTGCTTCTTGTACGTGCTGTTTACTCACGTGCAAAGAAACCGACTGTAGTGATAGAGACCCTCTGCTTGTGCTGCCAATTATTTGTCTCTCTGCCAAATAATTGCTGAACTTCTAAAGTAGCAGGCGCTAAAATGTAAGAGGGAAATGCAAGTTCATCCCACATTCTTTTACCCTCAGCAGCGATGTTACTGGGAGCAACATGCTCGTGTCAGACATAAAAGAAGCACCAGGCTCAACATACCTTTGAATTAAACCCCCGGTCTTGTGTGACAAGGCTACTAAAGCCTTTTGCAATGTAAATGCCCCGCGTTTCCCCCCACGCCGCACTGTAACCCACTGGTGCCCTAGTCCTGATACAAACACAGAAGAGACGGTGGAACACGAATGTCTGTGCAGCCTGGAATGTCACAGCAGACCAGCCTTGATCTCAGAGAGCGGCAGCTGGCCTCACACACAGAAGCCAAGGGGCTTCGACAGCAAGTTGCAGTGTTTTGGTGGCTGCCGGTTTTCTCAGCTGCAGCAGGTGAAGGGAAGCTTTTGTTGCTTGCTTTGAGAAATCCCCAGCAATAAAAGCCACTGACTGACAGCAGTTGAGAGGCTGTGGTGGAGTCGCTTCTAGCCAGTGACTCCTACTAACGACCAAATGCTTGCTGTAAGAGCTGGGAAGCAGCTTTTCCGGAACTCCTTTGGGCACTCTGCTTTCTTGTCAAATGCCAAAGGACTGTAGAGCTGCTTCTTAGAAGGGAAAGGAAGTTTTTCATTGAAACACACCTAGTGCCTTTGGCATTAGTTTGACTCAGTAACTAGCTAGTGGGGTAGCCTTTTCCTTTGAAAACCCAGCCCCTTCCAGCTTCCCTTTTGTCCATACCGCGCAAGCGAAGTCAGGCAAGGCAGCCAGGACCTGTGTTGTGGTTCGTAGTTGTAGGGTTGAGAATCTATTTTCATTGACTGGCCAACAGCCAGAAATGGTGACTTTGCAGCTGACTCCCAGGACAGTATGTAAGATATGTGTGGCATGCTGGTTTAGCTTTGTAGTCTCCTTCGGCAGCGGAAAATTCCCTAGATAAGGACAACGGTAGGGAAGGGAAGGAACCAACTGAAAAATCTTACGGTAGCAGAAGTCCTCAGAAAAAGCTAAGATGTTTGGATTAGGATCCTCTCTATTATGGGAAAGACTAACTCCCTTAAACTAAAACAAGAGCAAGTGTTTAGCCATCCAGATTTGAATAGCTGTGCCTGAAGTAAGCCCTCATAAGCACAAATGCAAGCAATCTTACTGCAGCCCAGTGTTTCTTGCTCAAGGCACGTCTCAAGGCAGGTCTACCAACACCCTCAGAAACAGCGACAGGTACAGAAAAGGGAGAAAGGGAAAAACTCTAACTCTTATCTGAAAGGCTTCGGTGACTCGGCAAAGGTTTTTCTTACCATCAGAGGCTAGAACAGAGCTCCATCTCTTTAAAAATAAATAGTATTGTTAAGAAATGTCCAAATCCCCAACGATTTACAGGTATCTTACAGTATGCGTGGCGTGTTGATCTCACGTCTAAACTGAATAATTTTCAATAATCAGAGAGCCACCTCAGCTGAAGGAAGGGACGTGCCAGTTTTCTCTTTATCTGCCAGCTTTTTACCTCTGCCATACACCAAAACATCGTGGGCTGTTTGAATATCTCAGCTTGCAGGACAACATACTCTGCAAATTGCATTTTATTTCAGGAGCTCAATAAGTTTAATAGAAAAAAACCCCAAACAAACGTGCACTCGATGCCCTTTGCATGTACTAATGTAACACGTGAATGCTCTAATTCAGCTCTTCATTAATCCACAAATTCTCCAGCTCCCAATCTCTCTATCTTGCCTACCTAGGGGCAGAGCAGCCAACGGCCAATGGTGAGCACGTTCACCATCCCAGTTCCCTCCTCCCTCCCAGTGCAGGCATTGCAGCAGGGAGCACCAGAGCCCCAGAGGGGCAAGTGAGGTACCATTATTCCCCCTGCCTCCACTGGGGGTGAGGGCAGGGGGTAGATTTGGGCATCCACTTAAGCTCAAAGCAGGTAACAACTGGTGGGTCATGCTTTCGACACAGCGAGACATGCGATAAACGCAGATATAGAAACGTATTAATAGCAAAACTAAGAACGTACAAGACGATAATACAATGACGATGGGATGTAACATAAGATGTGATGTGCCACTTGCAGATGGCACGTATCTCATAAAAGCATCATACCAACGGTGTCCAGCGGCTCGTTCTATTCCTGTTGCGATTCTGACAATGCAACCAGGATCATGTTTGATATCGGTGGTCGCCTGTTTTTGACAAATATTCGTATTTGGTGATGAAAGTTTCCAGTTTCTGAGTTTGAGAATACTCTGTGTCCCGTGTTGGCCCTAAGGGACCGGCTGGGTCTAAGATGTAGTCCAGCAGGAGCACTGGCCCTCTCTTTTCCTGCCACGTCCGAAAGCAGGCTTACGCTTGGCAGCGAAATTCCCCCAGCAGCAGAGCGTTGCCGTTATCAGCAGATCTGAAGGACCACTCTCAGCCACACCTGACAGCAAGGGCAGCAGGAGGTTAGCATCCCCGGAGTAAACACATCACTGCTTGGAAAATTGCTGGCCTGAGTTTTACGGGTCTTCTTGCTCCAGATTCTTCGAATAAACATTGAGCTCTTCTCAGCACTTCTGTGAAAGGTATGGGGACGTTTCCTTCTCGTTGCATGGGACACGCAAAGCACTGTACAGCCCTAGGAGGAGTATCCTTGATGTCCCTTACCTGCCCATTAGCAATTAGATCACCTATTAGCAAGCAGGTGGGCGTCGTGTTTCAAAGCTAGGAAAGAAATCCTCTCGCTGTAGGACTGCGATGGGAATACCTTCTGCAGCAGCAGAAGTTTAGATTCATTTTGGATACTTAAAAAAGAACCTGTCCAAAATGCATCGTGTCAACCGGTCTCGCCGTAACCATTGCAAAGACTTTCTAGCTCTAAAGCTAATGGGCTTCTATTGACTTTCACCACGTGGAATCTGTCAAATAGTTGTAAAACCATAGTAAAAGGGTAGTTGTAAGGGTAGTTGCAGTCCTGACTCAGATGGGGAGAGTGAAGGGAAAACGTGCAGCGAGGTGACTACATCAGACTGTGCAGGAGCTTGAACTGCCTCACCTAGTACTAAGAAGAAGCTCCAGCCCCTTTGCTATGTCCGCTGCTAAAGCTTTTCTATATACTCATACATTATTTCTCTAATCAGCTGGTATGTTTCTTCCTGGGTTTCATTACAAATAAACATTTCTGGCATCTGCTGATGAAAAGAACGAGAATTTTGGGGCATACATATCATATGTGAAAATTCTATGCAGAATAAATTTAGTTTAGCAGTTTCAGATAAAATTCAAAGAAGAAATTTAAATGGAATAGCTGGAGCTTGTCTTGAAAAGAAAAACCGAAAGAATGCATAAGGGCATGTGGCTGCTATGGGGGTGGTAACTGAAGATAGCAGCAGAAGCAAGAAAAAAACGTTTAAAATTAATACTAGGCCTGTAAAAGAATGGCAAAGCTGCGTTTAAAAATAACATTCATGGACATGCCCTTGCAGGACATGTTCACAGTAGCGTTCCAGGCAACGGCAACGGAACACAACACACAGAATTAAAGAACATGTGCTTCCCATTAAGTTAAATTGTTAATTAAAAAGTGAAGAAGCTACGTTTTCTGCTTTCAGCAGAACAGAGCTTTATGCCAGAAGCCAACACGGGAGTCACTTTGCACTGAGAAATACCTTTTTTTTTGCAGCAGCCACAGTCTAGCTTAATGAACTCGTTCACTTCTGCAAGACAGGCTTTGGGTTGTTTTCTGTTATCTCTTGCTTTCTCATAGCATAAGCCCACCAGGCTGGTACGTAATGTTAATCACAGCTTTTAATTTGAATCGCTATTAGTTTCTTTAATATTCAAAGCACCCTTGCTAGAGAGACAAACAATAGCTCCAAGGCAACAGAAGCTGCTGGCTTCCCTTTCGCTGAATAGTAACGTTTGCCAGCCTCACTCTCAGGCTGCTGCTGAATTATGGGCTAGATCCAGATGACGCTCCACTTCCCTACCGACAGATGAGACAGCCGCCTCTTCCTCCTGCAGTGCAAACAGCGAGCAGGGGAGACGGAGGGAGGTGTTAATGAGCCCGAGCCCGCTGCAGAAGCAGCTCCAGTGCATCTCCAGCATGCCAGTGGGGGAAGCTCCCCAGAAGGCTTGGCACCAAGCTGTCGAGGTGCCCGAGCACTCACGGACAGGTTTTTCCACCATTAGCATACAAACCAAGAACCCTTCTGTAGCCAAGGGATCCTTGACCTCACTCTTCTGCATGCTCCCTCGGCAGCTCCCGTCACCGCTGCTGCCTTTTTCTTACAACTCTACTCGTGTGCTGTCCATCACTCTCCCAGTTAATTAGTCTGGTTTCAACCCCCTGAAAGAGGGTTGGTTTGTTCTGTCTTTTCATTTTTTCCCCGGGCATTTGGAAGCAATCTGCTAGGCACAGCATGACTTAGCTGCCAGCACAACATGCAACTTCAACACTGGCCTGTTCCTTGGGGAAAAGTGTCACTAAGCAACCGCTAACTGGAGGTTGAGGATGAAAAGAGGACGTGGCATCCTAACATCATACACCATGCAGTGGCACCAAAGCTCCTCGAAGCCCGAAAGGATGCCAGCTCTTTTCCTAAGGACCAAGTCTTATATTCCATAAAACCTTAATGAAGGTCTTGGGTGTGGAGGCACAGCTCAGAGGGAAGGTGGGTACTGAACGTCGAGCTGCCCAAGAGGCAGAAGTCACCACAAAGGCTTTAGACATGCTTTAGTTAACTGAGGAAAAGATCAACCTGTTGGGCAACAACCATCCTCCTGCTTCTGAAGGAGACAGCTTGTGTAGCCTCTGCCCCTCGGACTCTGAGCAAGAGCCAAAAACACACCATGGAGTGGCAGTTACAGCTCTAGATGGCTACATTCAGCCGTATCATGTCAATGTAACTGGAAACATGTCCCACTTTGGGTGCTATTCACATCAGCTATGGACACCTAACGGCTTGGTGCAAATGGAGCAGAACATCAGGGAACATCTAAAGATGATGAGAAAGTAACATGAGAATAAAACACATTTCTCAAATTGACTGTACAAACAAGTTTTAAAAGAAAAAAAAAACAACCCATACCCAACAACCACAACAGGGTTTCCAGATTCAATTGCTGGTTTTTCAGTTTGTTTTTTTTTAAATTGACTACTGGGGAACTTCTGGTTCTTGCACTTCAAAACTTCTTGTATTGGTTTAGCACAGTCTGAAGGTCTCAGCTTTTTCATAACTCAAGGCAGAGCCCCAAAATGAAGCCCTCAGCCTGACATCCACAGGGTTAGTTATTCTGTGGATTAATCAGGACTCCCCATATCCCAGAGATTTTGTGCACATCAGTTGAGCATCTGATTATAGCAGTGCTATAAATGGATAAGATCTACCCATCAGGTGCCTTTCCAGACAGAACATGATGTATTCTTCCTCAGGAAAATTAGTGTGCGTATTATTTCACAGCTCAGATTCCAGCTGCTTGCAGAAGTGACCTCTGCATTCTGGAATTATTTGAAATGTTTGTCGCATTCAGAAAGCATCTTGCTTTACTATCATGGTGAAATTCAAGCACATGACTAGAGAATTCTCAGAGTCATCAGAGAATGCTTGTAAAAGAATGTTATAATTGCCCTAAAAGAAAAAAAAAGAAACAACAATTAGTGCATAATGCTGCTCACTCTTGTCTAAGTAGCTGCTTGGAATGGTTATGGTGATTCCTGTAAGGACTGGAAAAGAACAGTTCCCATCAGGGACTGTTAGCACGGGTCTGTTCAGATATATGCATTCGCAAAACAAAATAGTGCTCAACTTTCTTCTCATGAGCAGGGCACTAAGGAACAGCAATAGGCTGTGGTCCAGCATACACTTGTCCAGGTTCTCTCTCAGACCAGAGCCTTGTGGTCCCACGGGCACCTGCTCCCCTTTCCAGAGTCACCGTCTTGAGTGACTTTTCTGACTTCACAGGCAGGAGTGAAACGAGTCGATACGCGAGGCTGCGTTCTGCAGCAATGGGCTTTTTTGTCCCTGCTGTGAGGCAGTAACATTATTAGCCCTTGTAAGTGACCTCCATCGAGGGTTCAGTCCTGTCAACACTCCTAGTTCTGCTGACTTTCTGTCATCTTCTTGCCCCAATGTCCCTATGCAGACCGTAGCTAGTTGCAATAACAGCCTCTCTACTTCACTGGCAGCCCTAGGGAAATCCTCCAAACCACGTACCACACCACTTCTGCCAGTCTTGCAACAGAGTTGGTTGTACTGGGCAGGCCACCTTTTTGTTTTCAGCTATAATGATGCACTGGATATTTCACTGCTACTGAACTTCGGTGGTGTTTACCAAAATCATCAACTCACAGGGAACATGTGATGTGAATACACCAGCTGTGTCTGGGAGGGAGGACCCACGTGAGAAGAGTGCTGTGGTTATTCTTCAGTTCCTGATCAAAGTAAAGTACAGCCAGCACTTCTCCTCGTGTGAGGTCTCACGCTGCCTACTTAAATCACGCTGTCTGTGCCCGGCTCACCGCCCCGCAGGGAAGATCCGCTCCCGGACTGTGGGATGCTGCTTGTCTGAACCTTGGCTCCAAGCCCAGCTCTAAGTCAGCCACTTTCTTGCAGAAGCAATACTGGTCCTCATGTCAGCTCAGTGTTCCTTCCAGACCCACCACTTTGCTCATCTGCATCCAGCTGAAGGCTCTTGGGACTAATCTAAAGACTGGGAGGCTTGCAAGTGTTTCTAGTTTACAGCAAAGGCTATTTAGTTCCTGGTCTGGCTGAGTCCCAGTGAGAGGTGTCAGGTCTTCCGTAAACATCTCATCTATAGGAGGACTGCTTATGACAGAGGACTATTCCTGTCCACTATCAGCTCTGGGGCTAGAAGAGATGCTAGTCTGGATGGAGTTAAACACTGCTAGAGGACCATGAGCTTTGAGGTAAGGGGAGGCTGGAGATTTTGTACCAGTAGGAGCTCCAGGGTGACATTTGTGGAGGTTAATAGGGACAGAAAGGGTCTTTCAAAGGCTCGGGCAGTGATGAGGCATGTGTTGGATGACAGCGAGCTAACCTGGGGACTGGTGCTGCTCCTGGCTTAATGCTGGAGAGCTGCTTTTACCTTTTGGATATTGATATCACTCTTCACATCTTTGGAAAGGGTTTCATGGAGAAACAGATCAGCACATGAAGAGAACATAAAATAAAGAATGAAATGGCCGGAAAGAATATGGATGGATTTACTTGGACAGGTAAAAGGAAACATGGTGATTTACCAAACAAAATAGAATTATTAAGGTGACATTAACCAATACCTTTGGTCTTGTTTTTTATAAAATAAAGGCAGAATAATAGAGGAAAAATAATCTGAGAACATCTGGCATTTCAGAGATGCTGCTATTCTGGAGTCATCTCTTCAAACATGAGAAAGTTTTCTGACAATTCCTTTTGCTGTTTTCTACAGTTTGGGTGAACCTTTCAGAAAAACGTATACATGGCAGTGTGTGATTTACTATTGTTATTTTTTTAGATATAAAATGCTGAGAAGTACCTTTGGAAACTTTATTCTTGCACCTTTAATGTCAAATGACGTTGCAAATGTTTCTGTAAAACAGAGATAATTATAATATAAATGGTTGCTTAATCATAAAGCCATCAATTACATTTCCTAAACAGCTTCAAAGCAATACAGCTTATCTCTCAGCAGCAGTGCCAATGCCATTTACCCTTCCATTGGTCTATCTCTCACCTGTTTCTTCTCCCAGAGCTCTGCCTGTTTGTCTAAATCACGTTAGAAAATACGAATTCATCACAGTGTTCCTGCAACGTCTCCCACAGACCCATCCTACTGTGGTAACTCTAATCATTTCACTTGTAACAGTAGTTCAGCTGAGTGATGACTAAAGGTAACTGGTATTCATTCTTACAGGAAGGAGAACATGGACTGCATCTATGAACTTCCTTACAGGTCCTTCTGGCCTTTAGGTCTGACATCCTGAGTGAGTTCTCTGGATCTGAGCCTGTGTCATGTTGCGGTTGGTTTGCCCCTACAACGGGATTGACTCTCCTCTAACAAACAGATGCATCATACACAGGGGTAGGCAATCTCTTTAAAACCCCACCGAACACCTATCTCCATTATCTGTGTTCTGGATGCTGGCAGTGCCTCTAGCTCCTCTTGAGTTTGCTGGACAGTCCAGTCAAAGGTAGCTTTTTCCATGTCATTTTAGAGATGTCAACGATAAAAGTGGCATAATGAGATGAAGAAGATTAGCAGCCCTAGCTTATAGGTCAGCTCAAGGGTGTCAAAGCACAGAATTTGGAAGTTCTCTATTTTAGTGGGCTTCTGGTGCTGCAGGACTGCCTGCTCTGAGGTCTGCTGCCTGACCAGCAAGGTGAAGCAGAGTAGCTCATGGAGAGAACAATCTGCCTGCACGGGTTGGTCAATTAGTCTTTTGAGAAATCTCAGTATCACAGAATGTCTTTGGTTGGAAGAGAACTTAAAGATCATCCAGTCCAACCTTCAACCCAACACTGCAAGCTCACCACTAAACCATGTTTCATTCCAATGCCCCCAGGGACAGCGACTCCCCCACTTCCCTGGGCAGAGCATCCCGGTGTTTGACAACCCTTCTGGGGAAGGGAATCTGCCGGGTGGTGAAACGGGGCAGGCAGGATATGGCCAAGCTGCGGAGGGAAGCTGGCAGGCGATGGAAGGGCACCGTGCACTTCCCACACTGACCTCCTTTCAGCGTTCCGCACAGGGAGTACTCGTCGTCGGTCCCGCTGCAAAGGACTTCTTTCCAGTGTAAGACGTTGGCACCGTCGTACCAGACGTTGAAGACGGTCTTCAAAAAGCTGATGTCACTTCCTAGTCAAGACATTGCAAGTAAAAAAAAAAATGGTAGCTGGTGGGAAGGAGAAAAACAGCTTGCTAGGGAAGCAAACTAAGTCCGTCTGCAGGGGTTTTACGCAGAAGGTGAAGTTTATGGCATGGCCATTTCATAAGGAAATGAAATTTCATAAGAAATGAAAACTCAGCTTAAAGCCGAGTTTATTGATTGAAGTTGGTTTCACATACACAATCCAGTACCATGCCCAACTTCTGGAACGTGTATCTTCGTAGTAAGTCCTGCCACAGTTGGGTAGCCTAACGATATTCTCTCTCCTTTTAAGCCTTGGATGGATTTTCCTCAGGCCAGAAGAGCTCACGTGCAAGTAAAACACAAAAAAACCCCCCACTTATTTCCACAAATTGTCATTTCTGTCCATCAATATAGTTCATCTATTCTACTTTTAACCACAGAAATCATTTGGTGTTGAGGATCAAGTGCCAGCTTTTCCCTCCTACCTGTTTTTGACTTCTTTTTTTTTTAATCCCCATTGTGTTTGCAGAATACAATTGTCTAGTCAAGAGGGACTCACTTGGAATCCAGGCAACAGCAGCCTTCCAGATGGATGTGTTCATGATGCTGCACGGTGTCACATTAAACATGAAAGCATGAGCTGCGGAATCTACAGGGAGAGGAAGGTATTTCGTATGGGGCGTGTGAGCAGCCTTCTCCAGGAAAACGGTAAAAATAAACATACAGTGAACACACATGTCTTTTTTTAATGCATTCAGTAGAAGGGGAATATTAAATTTCATAAGTAAATATCCATATTAAGTCTTAAACACGTTTTTTAAATTACTATAACTTTAATTAATGTGCTTAAAGGGCAAAAAATGTATCTTTTCTTTTTTAAGTAGCAAGGAAAGACAGTTATTTGGTCGGTGATACTCTGCACACAGAACTCAGAGGCAAAAGTACCTTTGTTTCCCTTTTGAAGTTACACGAACATTTTGTTAGCGTTGAGAGCAGTCCTCTGCTGAAAGTCTCCTGGCCATGTCCCAGTGTTACTGTCCCAGCATATTTCCCAGGATAATGGGCAAGGGAAGGAGCCTTTGAGTAGATTTGCTCTGTGAGGGACCCGCCGAGCATCGTACAACGCGCAGTGTCGCACACGGTGTGATAAAGGCTCTACACCGTGTAGTATCTGAACTTCTATCTGATCAGCTTTAGAGCCCATGGGATGATTTATTTTTTCTTTTAATATTCAGTGACAGCCTTTGAAAGGATTTCTAGTCAGTATTGTATTTATTTTTCTTTATTTATTTTTATTTTTAAAATTTTAATTTATTTTTTTAATTTTAAT
>WTSP01003763.1:0-11285 GCA_025331215.1 Actenoides lindsayi | reverse complement strand
CTCTGAGCAACCTGCTCTAGTGGGAGGTGTCCCTGCCCATGGCAGGGGGGTTGGAACGAGATGATCTTTAAGGTCCCGTCCAACCCTAACAATTCTGTGATGCTATGAAAAAGGAACTCTCAGGCTGTGCAGGTGAAGACCCTCATATCCCTGCTTTATCAGGGCCAGCCACCCACAGCTGCCACATTCTGCAGGGCTGTGTCCATCCATAGGCAGAAGGCAACCTTCTCCTGCCAAAAGTCACTGGAAGCCTGGGACAGCAGTGACAGGGCTAAGAAATTGGGCTGGGAGGGAGGGCTTTGGAGACAAGTGGATGCCAGAAAGATACCAAGGGTGGAAATGTTGCCATCAGCAACTATTGATATGGTTCCTATAGGGTGAGGCTGCAACCACAAGTCTGGTGTGACCCCCCCCCAGGCTATGGAAATACCTGAGCAGAAGGTAGCTCAGCTCTGGGCCACCAGCAGCAGCTCCTGGTGAGCTAGCTGGGCTGATTAGTGCTCCAGAACTGGCAACTCCTAATGAAAAGCCCTAGGCACCATGTGTTAACCCTTTGCAGGATGTTTCTAGGTGACCCATACAGTTGGGTTACTCCTCATGGGCTTGAGGCAGGCAGGCTGGTAGGTCAGGAGCCCCATCCAGGTAATGGGGATGAGAAGGTGCTGGCAGAGCTTGCAGGAGGATGTTTGTGCTGAAGGACAGGGACATGGGAAGGTCTGGATGGCCCAAGCATGAGTGTAAGGTGAGGAACCGATGTCAGGAGGCAGCTGTATCACACAGGAGTGATGCCACTGAGATTAAGACAGAGCAACAGTACCAGAGGTGAGGACAATGGGATCCTAGGGTAATCCTGTCTAGCAGGCACCTTGGGAAGTTTCTAGTCCAACCCTGGTCACAGCAGGGTCACCTGTGAGGTCAGGACTGGCTCAGGGTTTTACCCAGTCTGGTCTTGACAACCCCCAAGGATGGAGATGGAAGATGGACCATGATTGAAAGCTCTAAAGCCTCCAGACAGCAGATAACCTGAAAGAAGAGGGTTTCCTGTGGGGTTTCTCTGCATGAGCATCACCAAGAGTGTGGGATGAGACACAGACCAGTTCCGTGGCTGGATACCAAGGAAAACCATAAGCCACAAAGGGTGATGAGAAATAAGCAGCTGTGCCTGCAGACAGCTTTAGCTGGTGTGGACAGAGATGCTCTCCCCCCTTAACAGCCTTGCTGGAAGAAGATGTAACAACTACTAACACAGAGAATGGCTGGTATCACTCACTATCCTGATGATGGCTGGGCAGCAGAGAAGGATGGGGACCAACAGGAGATGTCACCCCAGCCATGCTGCTGAAGCATTTTTTTCCAGAGAATTTGTGGTTTTCCTCCTTGGTGGACAGTTAACTTTTCCTCGGGGTGACACACGCGTTCTGCATAAGGGTCTAATTCCCAAACAGCTGCTGAAAAACAACTTTGGGGGAAGACTTTGAATGTCCCACAGCACCTCTGGAACCAAAGAAATATGAGGACCTGAGCCCTACTTGGCCTGGGCTGCCCCTTATAGATGGTGACACTTAAACTTTGCTTTTTTGCTGTGATTTCTTTTTCTCCCCATTATTGCTGGCAGCAGAATGTGACTCACCGGAGCTCGGCAGCTCACTTTGCAGTCTGAGCTCCAGATGGTCTCCCCTGGCTTGCCCTGCCCTGGGTACCTGCTGTCTCCCTGCTGTTTGCAGCCTGGCTGCTCTCCTCCCAGCTACATGTCACCCCAGGTCAAGAACCAATTCTCCTCCTCCTCCTCCTCCACCTCTCATCCTACCTGTTCACTCACTGGCCTGAGGTGGCTGTGTCCTGCCTTCGCCCCCTCTCTCTATGGGCTGACATTGCCACGTTGTGGCTTTATCATGGGTGGGGAAAGTGGGGACACAGCATCTTGTCTGCTGTGCGCTGGCCTCTGCAAAAGGATGCGGAGCAAGGAGGATGCTCAGAGGGTCAGAAAGCTCCTGTATAAGGTTTCCTGGAGGGATAAGGAATCCTGTCTCAAGGGGAAATTTTGTGAGGGGCTCCTCCGCTGCTCCCATATGTCACCATGCCACAGGGCTGGAGCCAATGCTGGCTGTTCCAGGGTCACATCCTGCCCCATGCAGACATAAAATGGTCCTGGGACATCTATGGAGGATACAATCATAGAATTGTTTAGGTTAGAAAAGACCTTTAAGATCACTGAGTCCAACCATTAACCCAGCACTGCCAGGTCACCGCTAAACCATGTCCCTCAGCACCACAGCTTGGAAACCCCTCCAGGGATCATGGGGACTCCACCACTGCCCTGGGCAACCCGAGCCAGGCCTTGACAGTCTTTGCAGGGAAGAAATTGTTCCTCAGATCCAACCTAAACCTCCCGTGCCACAACTTGAGGCTGCTTCCTCTTGTCCTGTCAATGCTTCCAGCCATGTCTACAGACCCAGGTGCCCTGTGGCATTGCCACTCTGCCCTGCAGATCTCCTTGTGTTAACCCATCTAATACCAGTGGACTCATCTCACAGTGATGCTTTGGGGGACAGCTCAGGACTCCAGCATGCAGGTGCATGAACCAGAGCTGCAGTTCCCCAGAAAGGGACCACAAAGATCTCAGCATCATTGCCCAGTGTAGTGCCCACCAACCTTGCTGAGATTGTGCCAGGCCAGAGGATCCATCTGGAAGGGATTTACTCACTGGCCCTTTGAATGGGGGTGTGAGGAACAAGTTGTTCCTCTCTGTATTGATTCATCTCAGGCGGGGTCTCCATACTGACTGCAGCACTTGTGTCCCAGTCAGGGCCAGATCCTGACCCATGGGTCAGAGTCGATTGTGGGCAGGGGAAGGGTGTCTAGGACAGCATCCAGGTCCAAGCATCACTGGGATGGATCAATGTGGTCTTGCAGCCCAATGCTCCATCCCCCAGGATTGAGCTGCTCACCCCTAGCAGAGCCATGTCTCCCTGTGACCCACCTCCCCAGGGACAACCTCCTGCTGCTATCCTGCATTGGGGGAGATTCACGGCCATTTCCCACTGACAGTTTTGCTGCCAGACCTTGTGCAACCTCATCCTCCTCTTGTCTGTGATCCTGGCAGCCCATCAGCACATGATGGCAATTTTATCACCTCGATCTGTTCTCAGCCAGGCCCCAGCAGCTCCACAGGAGACACAACTACTTGAAACACATTTCCAGCTCCTGGTGCAATGGGTAAGACCCTGTGAGACCACCACCACCCTGCTCTCCAACAGCTCCTGTCCTGCTGGGGGGTGGTTTTGGGATGCTGACTGTGCGGCATGGCTCCAACCAAGGAGATACGGTTGATAAATTCATATATTAAAGGCAGGGTTTGCTGTTAGAGATGGGAAAATTGCCCCTGAATGGTCTCATGCATTGAAGGTGTTGCTGCCTCTTGGGCAACCTGAGAGTTGAAGGGGAGCTCGTGAAGAGGAGGGTGTCCTCCATTGTCCTCCATCACTGGCACCATGGGCCAGATGCCAAACCAGCCAAAACACAGGGCTAAGTCCCTTTCTCCAAGAGCTATTACCAGGCTTATCAGCAGAAGTGCGTCCAGAAAGCAGGTTTCATTTCATCTACCCACTGAGGGGGAAATTCATACATCTGTGTCATTGTAGACCTTGCCAATCATGTTGCTTTGCCTCCCATGCAGAAGTAATTCGTGGAACAGAAATGCTAATCAGCACATCCTGACTTGCAATTATTCAGTGAACTTCTCAGAAAAGCTTGCCTGGACATTACCAGGTAGAGAAATTCATCAGCATGTGAATGCCCACGAACCCACATAGGAGGGAAGTTCTGCACCACAGCTGATCAGTTCTGAACCTCTTGCTGCCAGATTCAGGCGGCTACTCCAAGCTCAGGTGCACAAAAGTCTTTAGTATATACTAAAAAGCAAAGTATTTTTGATAGCAGCAGATGGTGCAATTAAAGAAAGCTGCAAAAGCAGCCCGACGAGCCATGAGACAGGTCCACGTGAGCCCTGAGCCTCTCACCCTGGGTTTGCTCTTTTCAGAAGCTGCTGCCTGCATCTGAGCAAAAGTCCTTCCTTGCTTGACCCTCTCTGAGGCAGGAGAGAAATGACCCTGAGCTTTGCCTGGCCACAGAGTGCTTCCTCTTTCTGCAGGGCAGTGGTTTGGGGTGGGTCTGTCCTCTCTGATAAACAGCAATAGCTTAATTACCTTCTGGGTGACACTGAGGTGCTACAGCCAGCTAGGGCATCGCTGTGGGACAGGCCCATCACACCTCATCTCTAGGAGATCTGCTGCTTTCGGGCTTATACCTGAAAAGACCATGAGAAATGTAACTTTTAATACTATATTATACACTTGAGCATTTGTCTGACGTCTACCGTCTTTGTCACAATATGATTATAAAGAGATTGATAATGTCAACTTTTCCATAACCAGAAATCAGCCAAGCACTGCTCCATACCACCTATTTATGATCAGTTAGGGAATTTTGTAAAGAATCATCTGCTTGGGCATTTATTTCTGATAAATGCTGGTTTCAAGAGATAGTGGAGGACAAAAGAGATGTTCTTTTGAGTAGAGAAGGAAGAAGTTGCAAGTAACGTCCTAAGAGATGCCTTGGAGGGTGCCCCAATCTAGCACATTGCAAGGGTCATACGGGACCTGGAGCTCTGACCTTGGGGTTTTGTACAGCATTTCCAGCCCATTTCCATCCTGTTTCCCAGCGACAGCTCAGGGAGCCCACTCCATCCATAGTGTTTCACAGCAAAGGTCATTTTGGAGCTGGTGCTTCAGCACTGCATTGCCACATGCTTGTGATAAATGACTGTTCCCAGCTCATAAACGTACTATTGAATTTGGCACTTACTCAGAGGAACCCTCAGCAGATGCCATCCTTCTAGAAGAGCCCCGGGGCATGCAGGTTGCTGGGGCTGTATTCAAAGCTGACCAAGTCTCTTTAGTTTCCGTTGTGTTTCTTGCCTTATTCAAGCAGGAAGGCTTGAATGATAAGATCAAGAACTTCTCTGAAAATCATCTATATTCACACCCTGCCCTGGAGCTGGACTCTTTGTACCTGTCCTCTGCTGAAGGGCATGGCTTGCCCTCTTCCATATGCAGAGCCTTGGCAGGCAGTGCAGCATCCATCCATCCGTATTCCACACTGGGGTCACTGTACCCCCAGTATCAGGCATTCCAGAAGCAGATAAGAGGCTACATTATTTTTCTTCCTGCCTACTAGGAGCCTCATCACACCATCTCCTCTTACCACCTATTTAAGCAGAATTGTGTCTGATCTATCACTTGCCTGTCTTCTCCTCCTGTAGCCACATCCACATCTCCTTTTCATGGAAATAAGGGCAGTTGACACATTCCTATGTAGGTTGGATGAGATGATCTACAGAGGTCCAATACAAACCCTGCTGTGTTTTGATTCTGTGACCTGTGTCTTCAACCTCCATTCCTACTGACCCCACTCCAGGTGAAACCACTGCTAAATGTCATTAAGCTTAATTGTCATTAAGCTGGGTAGGGTCTGGCATAACACCAGATGTTATCTCTTAAGGGCATCTTCAGCAGAGCCTCCCACCACCTACTTATGCATTCCACAGAGGTAAGGTAATGTTTTGCCAGACCAGGGCAGGAGCTGGGAGGAGGTAGGTTGCTCTCCAAAATGTTCATGGGGAAGCTGGGCAGCCTGTAAGGTCTCCTTCATCTCTTGCCCAAACATGTTTGCTGTCACTGAGAAGAGGAGCTGAGGAGGTGCTGAATAAATCTTGCCTGTGAAGATACGTGGGCTGCTACTGCCGGGTTCTCCCAAGCCCAGGGGCAGCAATGAAGCCCCCCTGTACAGGTAGAGGACTAAAGGTGGGCATGCTACATGGCTGCTGTGGTAGGATCACCTGGGCATACCCTGAAAGTGGTGCTGACTCTTGGCTGTTTGAAGGACAGGGGTGTTTTCCACAGCATTGGTGTCCTGCTCTGCAAAGCAGAGATGAATAACTAGGGGTTAAGATGCTGCCTTTTCTTTCAATGTGTTCTGGGTCCTACTCAACCTTCCAGCTGTCCTAAGTATTGGATATTTGCCACCTTCTGGCATTGTGTAATGGAAGAAAATGGATTTTTACTCAGGACTGTAACCTGCATGACTGTTATACTCAGAAAATCATTCAAGTCTCTCGGACCTGCATCATGAGGGATGCTCTGCGTTTCCTGTCTCCCAGCAGATCTGAAGGGGCTGTAAAAAAAAAAAAGCATAAAAGGCTGCCAACCTCACTTGTGATGTGTAAGAGGAGCTTACAGATGAGGAAATTGAGGCATGGAGCCTGTAGAGGCTGTGTTGTGTCATAGGGTAGGTCAAGGTGGGACTGATGGACCATGGAAACCTAGACACTGGTTGAGATGTCAGGAAGCATCTCCTCCAGCATCCTGCCCAAAGCCTCTAGGTTTGGGAGGCTGCAGCCTGCTGGGCATGGTGTTGTATCTCAGCATGCCTGTCTCTGACTTCAGCTTGCTTGAAAAATTTCCTCCTTCTCCTCACTTTGGAGAAAATAAAGTGACTTGCGGGTTTCTTAGCAGTTCCTTCTGTGTCTTACTGCATGAGGTCCCCAAGTAGCTGGTGGAGCAGGCAGACCTGAGACTGGGCTGCACGCTGGGCTTAGTGGAGCAGCTGCTGATCGCTTTGCTCCTCTCGCTGTTTATGGGGAGACAGCACTGCCGAAACACAGCTCTCCTTTGAGGCTCCAACACAGAGTCTGGGCAGCTTGGCATGTGCTGCTCCTCTGGGCTCTTTCTGACATTGGATTTCTGCGTGTGTACAAAATCTTTGTAAAGTTGTGGGTTTTGGAGTTGTGTGTATCTAAAGGTATCAAGATAGATGCAGTGATAGCCAGGGTTGCTTGTGTGTGTTACTTTCCCTCTGATGAAAGAAGGGCTAATTAATTAAGGCAAAAAAGTCAAGGCCCCATAGTGCCCTGGTTATGGCCTCTTCCCCACTTGCTTCCAATTCTGCTGTTGCAGGGAAGCTGTTTGGAAGCAGCAGTAATGGGCTAACACCATCTGCCTTGGCAATTTCTGCCTTCAACGAGCTTTACTTCCCCATAGAGGACCAGAAAAGATTTTTAGCTTGGATACTGTCTGGGCTCCTTTCTGCTGGGCAGCACCAGGGGCTTGCACAACTCGCTCGGAGGGTGCCACGCATGGCAGAGAGTCCCCCTTGGAGTGATGGAATATCAGCAAACCCATGTACAATGCAGTGGAGGCAGGCATGACCCTGGACTTCTGCTCCACAGCTCTCCCACCCTGGAGGGATCCTCCTGTGATTCAGTAGGTTCTGGACTTGGTTTTGAGAGGCATTCCTGTCTCTTTTAGTTAATAAAACCTGAAGCCAGGTCCTGGGTTCACTGGCAATGTGATGTATTTTCCGCAGATCCATTAAAGAGATTTCTGGGTGTACACATCACCTCTGCTTATAAAGAGGCACAGACATCCTCATCATGAGCTTTTTTTCTGATCTGATGAGAGATCTTCCAACAGCTTAATGGCCAATGAAGGCAACCAACCTGCAGAGAAAACAATCTGTCTCTTGCCCAGGCAGCCAGAGATCCTCATTACCTCACTGAGAGGGGGTAATAATTCCCCAAATCCTGTAATATCTGTAGAGCAATAACTTTTGCTTCAACAAAAGGTTATAAGGTTACACCAGCTGTACATTCCAGCCAGAGGCAGGTGGCACAGACACGGCACTGAGCTCATCGAGGAGCAATAGCTTCCTCCAGGCTCAATTTCACAGTTGAGCGTATTTTGGCAATAGGAAAAGGCAGTTACAAGAAAGGGGTGATTTCCAGATGAGGCATGTCCCTGCTGTCACTCTTCTTCTCCTTGAGACTGTGCCTGGCTTGGTCTGGCTGAGGATCCCACTGAGTGGTGTAGCTGGATGCTGGGACCCCTCTGACTTTGTGGAGAGATGGGGTCCCATGAGAGGACTGAGCAGTGTCAGCCCCTCCCCGGGCACTGTTACCCACACATCTGCAAGTTATCAGGTTACTTGGTTCATAAAATCTTCTGCCACCTCAGTGATCTTCTGCTTCCTCTTGCCCCACTCTGGCAGCACCCCATGCCCTGCCTGAAGCCCCTCTATTGCCTCCACTCCAAACATTTACTTGTCACAAAGCTATTTTTAGACATATTGAACATAAACCAGATGCCCTCATCTTTTAACACTTAATTCTGCTGCTGAGATCACAGGTTTCTGCCAGCACAGGGACACAAAATTGCCAGATTGGCTCAGTCCCAAGGTTTATTTATGCTGGACCCTGACTTCTCCTGCGAGCTGGGACCCTTGGAGAGGCTATTTCAGCCAACGATAGCCTAACAGAGCTGGGAACAGGAGACAAACCCAACTTCCAGCACTTCAGGACTTTCACTGCAGTTTGGTAAGTCCAAAAGGATTTTAAGCAAGCTGTTTCTTCTCCTGGCAGCATGAAAGGTGGTATGCCGAAGCAGCTGCTTGCTGTTTAAATGTCAATATTACTTCTGTGTTTCCCTTTGAGCTTTTCCTCTCCCTTTTTCAGAAGGCAGGGCTCCATTGTCATCCCACAGTGGCCATCAGCAGGACTCCTGCTGCCTCATTCTTGGCTGAGCAGCTACTGAGGTGTCCATTATCTGATTTTCCTGGTCACAGTGGACCCCATGCCCACCTGAGACTGTGGTAGGATCTGAGGACACAGACCTCCATGGTCTCAACCGCTGCTGCTGGAAAGCAGCACCCTGATAGCAATAGGGGTGGATGGAAAGCCATGCTTGGGGTAAAAACTGAGCAAAGGTGGCATCTCCACAGGTAAGCAATATTTGAGATAATCCTGGCAGAGCTCTTTTTTCATTTATTTGTGTCCTTAGTTTTGATGGTGGTGCCTAAATGATGACTGTAATTAAATAACGTAGCTGTGCCAAGACCAGAGCCTGCAGAAGAGGGCCTTGCCCAGGAGGACTTCCTTCACCCTTGGGCTGTGCAGGGCTTGTGCACCTCACCTGAGAGCGCAATGTTTTGCTTGGTGATCCTCATCAAAAAGGGCAAACTGGTTAATGTAAGAGTGTCTTTCCAAGCCTACTTTGATTCTTTCTCCTTGGCTGGTTGTTCTCCATACCCTTCCCTCAAGGTAGGTCAAGACCCAAAATGTTGGTGTTGCAGAAGAACACACCAACCCTTTTGGACGCCTAGAAATTAGGCAGATTCTGGGAAATCAACATTTAGCACTGGCTTCAGGTGGGCCAAATGGCGCTTTCTTTTAGAGGGAGCTAATGGAAGGTGGAAATACAGTCTTGTTTTTCACTGCATACAAATGAGAACCCAGCCTCTCCCCTCCTGACCTGTGTCAGGAGCATCTGAGATAGATCTGGAAATCTACTTGCTCAGGGATGTTTTTCCATCCTAAGTAGCTTTTCTTGCTTATCTGCTGAGTGACCAAACAGAGGCTGTTGATTTATTACCCCTTCTGCTTGATACATGGGCTGCTGCTTATCCTGGGTATCGCTCTCAGAGCTCTTCTCTAATGCCAGCACATTAACAGGGAGGGAGCTGCTCTGCAATGTAATTACCAGGAACGTGACATTCCTGGATATTTTCCTTCCCTGGACACAAAGGCTTCAGATGTCCCAGGGTTCCTCGGCACAAATAGCGCTTCATCTTCCATGAGCGATCCCCAGCCATTTGCTGTCCTCCTGGTAGTGGTTATCTTCCCTTCCTCGCTTCCAGAGTGATGAGGCTAATGTTAAATAAAGTGGGAAGGAAGAGGTCTGCTCATTAAACTCTCTTCCATGCCAACAGCAAGGAGTCTGCAAGTGCAGCCAGCCCTCGGCAGCAAACAAACCTCAGATCGTGTGGATGGGGGGCAGCAAATGTTGCAGCTCGGGGCTGAAAACAGCCTTTAAGTGAAAATCAATCTGTCCCAGCTGGGTAATGGGGGAGGCTGTGATCAGAAGAGCAAAATCTGATGCCCAGCTTGCAAGTAAAAGCAGAAAGTGCCTGCAAAAAAACGAATCAAGAAGTGTCTGTATGACACCACCATATACCAGCTAAATGAAAATCTCATTTCCTACCCTTCCTGGGTGTGTTGGTTGTGTTTGTGGGGTTTTTTGTGGTTGTTTTTTTATGAAGTTTTATCGTTGTTGGGGTTTTTGTTTTTTTTCACAAGCTCCTCTCTGAGCACACTGCTCTGACAGATTCCCTTCCCAGTATGAAGCTATAAAGGGTCTATTTGTAAAGCTAATACCCTTCTGTGGCATTTATTTAATGGGAACCTGGGGAAACAACCTAGCAGAAACAGGTTTTATTTTCTCCACCATCAAGCTGACCACATTCTCATGTTTTTTCACAGTGAGTGAAAGGTGACTTAGAGTATATTGAAGTGTACAGTGACTTTCGCACAGGGGTCTCCTGGGATGTAAAAGAAGCTTGAGGCCCCTTTTTTTCCCGAACAGGGAAGTCACAAATTAGGGTTTTTTTTATTTTGTGTTTGAGGAATCTGAAGAATGCCTGACCATCTCAATTTTTTTAATTTGTGTTTTAAAATGCATTAGAGAAATCGGGGGTAAGTGAGAAAGCAAGTCATTTTGATCATATTTTCAATAGTACATTACGTCCTAGCCCTGTCAAGAGCTGCAGTCCTGCCATCCCTGGGACCGAAGACTGAATTTGCTATGTGAGAATAACCAGGTAAGACAACATCAGAAGAAGAGCAGGAAAATCCTGAAGCTCTTTTTCTCTGCTTTGCACTTCATTTTGCACAAGGACACTGGGAAATGAGGGAACTTGCATGCTGCTGTAAGGGAGATTTGACCACACTAGGAAGCAGACCTCGGTCCAGCACAGGGTTCCTCAGCCCTGGGGCAGTGCTGCTGGGGGCTGCATTTGGGCTACCAGAAGATTTTTTTTAAGTAGAAAAAGCATTTTGGTTTGGTCCCCACCCCCCCCCCCTCATTTTAGACATGTGGATTTCTGGACACCAGAGTGCAATTTTGAATGAAACAGGGTACAGGCTGCTTCCCATCAAGAATGACAGTGCAGCCTGATTCAGGAGGGATGGGAAGCCTTGTGCCTGGGACACTGAACAAACTGGAAAAGTAGGCCCAAGTGAATTTCCTGAAGTTCAACACAGGCAAGTGCAAGGTTCTGCCCCTGGATTGGGGCAACTCCCAGTATCAGCCCAGGCTGGGAGTGAAGGGATCGAGAGCAGCCCTGCAGAGAAGGACTTGGGGGTGCTGGGGGTGCAAAGCTGGACATGAGCCGGCACC
>WTSP01003762.1:1896-15335 GCA_025331215.1 Actenoides lindsayi | reverse complement strand
CATTCCCCCTGCAGTGGGATGGGGTGGACAAGATCTTGGGAGGGGACATGACTGGGACAGCTGACCCAAACTGACCAGAGAGATATTACATACCATATGACATCAGCTGAACTACAAAAGCTAGGAAAAGGAGGAGGAGGGGGGAGCATCAGCTTGTCTTCTGAGCAACAGCTACATGTTTGGAGCCCTGATTCCCAAAAAGGACCAGACATCACCTGCTGATGGGAAGCAGAGAATAAATCTTCGTTTCGTTTTACTTCCACACGTGACATTGCTTTGCTTTTCATTAAACTGCTTTTGTCTTAGCCCACAAGTTTCATCTTATTTTCTTCCCCCTGGTCCAGCTGAGAGGAGGTGGGAAGTGATAGAGCAGCTTGGTGAGCACCTGGCATCCAACTAAGGTCAAACCACCACAGTGAAACAGACCCTAACATTTAAGTCACTTGGTCACCCTTTGCATGTTACTGATTTCTTCAGCATACAGCAGCTGTGATTGTGTTGCCCCTTCTGAATGTTGCACTGCATTGATTTTGTGTTGTGAATGGTATTTTAATGTTCTGGGGAGGACATGGAAATGAACTAATAGTCAAAGCTAAATGTTTTAATGTTATGAAAATTATAGGAGAACCTAAGGATAGATGTTTTGTACTTTGTATCATATGTACATGTGCTAGGAAGTAAGCACCAGCTTTGGAGTTCTTTGATATGAGAAGTTTACGGTGTTATGGCTGATAAACAAGGAGAAACTCAAGTAACAGAAATTTCTGTATGCCCGGAGGAGTGAGTAAAAATCATGAGGCTTTGTGTTCTGGCTCCAATTCTAAAAACACGATAAAGAAATAGTGTTTAATTTCTTTTAGAATATCATGATAAACCCATGATAGGTGCCTAACAGTATGACACATGGAGATTTAGGATTAATTCTCATCTACTTCTTACTTCAAAATACCCATCTGACTCAATAGGAACTGTCAGACAGGTTAACTAGCAAGCGTGGCTACAGGGAAATTAATATGATTGGTTCCAAGGCAGGATTTTAATTCAACCAAAAAACTTCAAGAAGCAGGCCTTCAATTGATGATTTACAGAAGAATGTCTTCTATTTGGTCTGTACTAGTGAATGAGTATCAATAGGAAAAGAGGAGACAACCTCAAGTTGTGCCAGAGAAGGTTTAGGTTGGATGTTAGGAAAAATTTCTTCACCGAAAGGGTTGTTAAGCACTGGAACGGGCTGCCTTGGGAAGTGGTGGAGTCACCATCCCTGGAGATATTTAAAAGACATGTAGATGTGGCACACAGGGACATGGTTTAGAGGTGGACCTAGCCATGTTATGTTTACAGTTGGACTCAGTGATCTTAAAGGTCTCTGTAACCTAAATGAGTTTATGATTCTATGCACTCATGAGATAAAGTTTCGCAGACAAGATGAAGATATTCCTGTATTTTAAGTCAGCTTGAGAAAATGCTGTTGATTGTAGTGAGGGAAAATGGGATTTTTGAAGAAGAGCTTTATTTTGATTTAGATAGAATACAAGTAGAGAAATAGAATAGCACTCAACTAAAGAGAAATTGGACCCTGAAAGGCAGAAAACCCTCACTTTTATAAAGCTTTTTTTTGTAGTGAGACTCTTTTTGGTGTTCCATTTGAATGCCCTCAAACCATACAGCTTTTCTTCAAGATATGAATGAATGTTGCTTCCTCAACGAATGAATGTACTACTGAATCCAGCATGATAGAACAAAGGCTTAGGGAAGAAATCATCCTTTGTGCCAGTCTTTGGCTGGTGAGTGTATGAAAACCCAAAGAGAAAGTGTTGCAGATAGGAGCCATGTTGCATAATCTCAACAGTATTATGATACTGAGGAAAAATACTAATGAGTGCCAGAGATGACAGCAGAGAGTTACTTGCTTTTTTGCTCTAAAGGAAGTAGTAGCTTTTCCACATCCATCAAAAGCTTCTTTTCAATGTTTGCTTGCTGCTTCTTCTTAAAAATGAATTTTTATGTTATTACTCTTATCCAGGTATTAAAGGCTCAGAAGCTAAGACTCTTGGATTATTAGATCATTGTTGGCTGGAAAAATGAAATACAGATAATGCTGTCAGGCATTTTCTGTACAAGTCAGACATCTTACATTGGTTATTAGGGTTATCCAAACATTGCCCTATTCTTTGTTGCTGCAGACATTGTCACTAATTAAAACAAATAATTTAAGATTTGTTTCTACTTTACTGCTTGGAGAGACATGAGTTGTTCTCTTCCATTCACCCAGGGCAAAAATCATCATTTTATTGATCTTGTGCTTTGGTTTCTCTTATTTCATTTAAGTTGTTTTCCATGGTTGTGGTTAGTGTCACTTGCAGCCTACAACAATGAGAGAAGGGAGCATACCAAATCTTCTGTGCTACTACCTCTCATTCCTGTCTGTAGTGGACATATCTTTAGGTACAGCAGTAGAGTTAATGTGGGCATGAACAGTTTTAGGAATAACTATATTATATGAAATGTGTCATCTTTGCTTGAAGTCTGAGCACTTCATGAATGTTTGAAGTAGTTCTGCTTCAACAATACCTTATGCTACTCTTTGCACTGATAAGAATAAAAGAAGAGATGTGTCTTTTGATGTCATCCGTCATCTGTGAAATGTTTAACGTCTGACTGGAGGAAAAACACAACAGCTTGATTTCAGAATAATTTTTTCTTGCATAATTAAAAATACCAAATGTGTGAAAAAATCAGAGACAAGCAGTACGTATTCAGTATCATTTGTGTAGTCAAGTGTTTTGAAAGCCAGTGTCATTGACAGTATTACTTGCGCTGGTCTTCCACAAAGTAGTTTTTTGCATTTTTTGCATTCTGTAATTATGCAAAAGATGATTTTCACCTCAAGGCTATTTCAAGCTGCAGGGATTATACTCTGATCTACATCCAGCCTTTCATCTACAGACCTGTAGGTGTTCAGGTTCATAGTCTTGTTTCTCGTCCATGTCTGTTTTTACCTAACTCCTAATTACTCTTTGTTTTCATTGATGACTTCAGTAATACAATAGTGAGCGGAATTTTGGACAAATTTTGTAATTGACAGAAGACATAGAAAGCTATTCTAAATCACTTCTTAGGAAGAAGACCATATATTTTGAGTTACCTTGAATATTCTTCTTCGTATGTTTATGAAATGTAAAATATAGAAGCTGTGGACAGGCTATATATATATATGGCCATGACAGCTGCTTAAACTCTTTAGAAAGACTGTCACTTGTAGAGTGGATGACTTTGGTTTATAAATTGAAAAATGGCAATGATGGAATCAAAATGTACTCCCATGAGGACTGTAGTTACCATATGCAGCCTTGAAAAATTATTTTCTTTTTTTTTATTGGTTAAATTTTTAATACAATGGTCAGTACTGCCTGGTTAGGCTTGGTGATACACCTGAATATAGTTATCTATTTTGTAAGACCTCATCAAACTTCTCACCCATCTGAAACAATGTAATGAATAGTGGAGTCCAACACTGCCAAATGGGGCAAGGAGTATATTATGGGGAAAATCCTTTCATGAGTGAGGATATATTTGGCTTTCTGTAAATCTAAATAGGATCCAAGATGCTTCTTTCCAGAATAGATGCAGTCCCACGATAGATACAATACAATGCTAGCTCATGGGCATAACTCAGATACAGAGAACAGCTAATAAACACCTGCTTCCCATATAAAGCAGGCAACACATTTAGAGATACAGATTTGAAAACATTTCATTTATTAATGAAATAAAACTACAAAAACTGCAGTAGACACGAAGACAGCCCTGTGTGAAACTTCATTGCAGGAGAAGGACATAGGAAAAACTATCCAACTAAATGAAGAACTGTAAACAAGTTTGCAAGATTAATATATGGATTTAAATTGCAGTCACTATTCAAGTTTCCTATTCCACATCACCAGCATAGCAGGTGATGGCAGGAACTAAGGAGCCATAGTTTTGGCAGCATTTGCATTGTAGTCTCAGATGTCATCTCCGTGGAGCATGTTTCCCATAGTTCTGTTTCACAGCAGAGTGAGTAATATGAAAGTGGAGGTAGCAGTTGTGGAGTCTTATTTGCTGCTTAACCAGCAGTCTCCCATTATAACACAGGGTTTAGCACAATAAAGTGTGTTCTCTTACTGTCTGTGTGAGGCGGCTGTTTGTCAGCGAGGTATGGTAGCTGAATGTAACTACCCAGCCTCCCGTGCTTTCCCGTGTCTATTTGGCTGAATCACGCCATGACTGACACTGCAACATGTTAGTGGGAGGATTGTTTATGAGAAAAAGGGAAACAAATCTGACACTTGAGTACCAGGAAAGTTGCTGTAGGAGCACAGATGCTCATCACTGCTGAATACGCACAGCCGAGGTCAGGGAAATCCTTCAGAGAATGCAAAGAAGCCTTGAAGTAATTTTTTTTAAACCATCTGTCAGAGCAGAACACACATGAAATATTGTTACAGCTGAGCAGAGTGCTGCCCTCCTTCCTCTACTCCTTTAGGATTGCCTAATCCCATTTCCTCCTACCAGGCTCTAATGAGACACTGCAGAGCGTGCTACTCTCTCGCCTTCCCCTCTTCTTCATGGATTCCCCTAGGGACCTACAGCCCCTCTTTTCTGGGGGCTGGTGACAGCAGCAGCTGCCAGGGCTTGGACTAGATATCGGCTTTGGATGTCCTTTCACTCTCCCTTGCAGTCATTGTGCCTGCTCCTCTTCCAGGCCAACACTTTTGTGTTTCATGCTTCTGCATGGGAAGGTGTATCTGTGGAGCATCATGAAAGTACTGCCACGGGGGGAACCTGGGAAACCTCTTAAGGCTAGTTTAGAAATACACATGTTCCTCTGCTATGGGTATAGGAGGTTCTGTGACAAGAATTGGAAAAGGAGGGTTGTTTGGACTGAATTGAGATGTGCGGTTAGATAATAAAAGATAAATATAGTTGGAAGGGAAAAGGGCTTTCAGATATAGCAGTTTCTTGAGTAAAGTATAAAAGCTTATAGGAAGGCAGAGAACAGGCACAATAGGACCAGGTATCAGAGACCTTTATGGAGAGAGATTCAGGAATGTTGTAGTAGGGGACTGCAGAGGAGACTGGAGATTGAAGTCAAGAAAAACAGAGTAAAGCAGGAAACCAAACCAGAAAATACTTTTTTAAGGAGACAGGAAGGGAAAAAGTGGAACCTCCCATTCCTGCATAACGGAAGAGAAAGTAAGTGGTGACAAAGATGAAAGGAAAGTCATGTACATTTGCACATTAGATGGCAAGAAGAGTTTACAAGATTAAATTAGGGGAAGGGAGTGATACGGTACATTCATGTTGATGGTGAAAGAGAAGAAAATCCTTTTTCTGCTTTTTGTGTGTGGCTACTAAGTCCTGGAAGAGCTGTGACTCCCTCTCATTCTGAATGATACTCCTGGGTCTTTCTGTTAGAGAAGATGCTCAGAGGAAGCAGTGCTGTATTTTGGTTGATTTAAACTATCATTTATCCTCTGTGAGATGTGAAATTGAAAATTAAATGGTAGATATGTACCATCTGCTGTTGTTTAATATGTGAATAAAAGCTAGTGTGTTTGGACAATGTTTAAGCCCATGATAAGAGTAGAAACAACAGAAATGTTACGTCGGCTACACCCTCACTGACTGAAACATCGTGTTTCCTCCCCAGTCTTAGCACTGTTGAACATGATTCCTGGAGGAGGATGAGCATTTCCTCCCTGGCAAAGAGGCTGAGTGGTTTATGTCTGTGTTTTTCTCATTCCTTTTAGGGATCTCTTGCTGTCTGTGGCACTTGGCCAGGTACTCTCCCTCCTTATCTGTGGCATTGGTCTCACAAGCAAGTATTTGTCAGAAGATTTCCATGCCAACACACCTGTTTTTCAGAGCTTCCTCAATTACATCCTTCTATTCTTGGTCTACACAACAACACTAGCTGTCAGACAAGGTAAGTGCCTCTCTGAAACGGTTTTGTAGGAAACAGCAAGGAGAAAGGCTTTTGTAGAACAACAAGCACTGTGATTTAGACACATATCCCATTAACATTTGTTCCATATTTACATTACCTAGTAATACATATTCGATGAACTGAAAAAACACAAGTCCTGATTAGCAAAGAATGAATCAGTATAGGATAGTGGTGCTAACTAAAAGCAAAAAGAAAGAGTACTTTTGACTTCCTAAATGCTTTTGTGGGAATGCTTCTCTTACACATACCTCTCTGGCACTGCAAGCACGCACTCAGCATTCATTTTTGATTTGACTGCATTCCTTGCTGGGAACTGTTAGTGTGCTTTGCATCTTGTGTAGGCTAGGGAGAGTTCAGATGCAAGCAAGGAAGAGCTTATTAGTTCTAGTTGCTGTTCACAGCAATTCAATAGTTCACCTATTGTTAGGAAAAAATAGCAGCAAATTTTTAGCTTTGAGAAGTAGGAGGCGAAGGGGAGGGAGTTCGGGATGCTGTCTCTCTGGGGTGCTGTGTGGGCAGAGCTGCTCTGCCACTGCTTTGCAACAGGGCCCGTGTAACCAATCTGACCTCCAGAGTGAGAGAAGCATTGTGGTACACTTTGGTACTCTGTATCAAATGACCTTCTGTTTGAACAATCTATATATAATATAGATGGGTTTGTGCCTTTCCTACCCATCCCTCCCTTCCTTGTGATTTCATGTCTAGGTGAGGTGTGGGAGGTGAATGCATTTAAGTACCTTTCTCACCCACTCTTCATTTGTAATCGGCTTATTTATTCACCTTTACAGAACATGTGGATTAGAAGCAAAATAAAAGAGCAAAAATGTTATGTGCTTTCCTGACTTGGCTCTCCTAACAGAAGGAGGGAAGGGCTCTATGAAGGAAAAGAGATACAAAATGTATTGGGCTGTATTATCAGTATATTGGGAGCTTCACAGTTTTTTACAGGAGCAAATATTTTTGGATTGTCCTTTGCTGTTACATCTTTCAATGATTTGGGAGCAAGCCTGAAGCTGAAGTTTTTCACTCGTAATACAGTTTTATGATGTAATACTGTAAAGTGTTCCAAAACAGCAAGGATTTCATTTCCATGCAAAAAAATGAACAGTCAAAAATATACCACTGCTCTCCAGCCTGAAGTGTTTAAATGTATTACAACTTAAGTTCTATAAACCTTGGTCTCCACTGATGTTTTTCAGAAGCAATGAAAGACAGTGTGCAGAGGAACTGTCAGATTTTATATAAGGAGAGATTGCTCAGGCAGTGTTTCGCTGTCTTGGTATTTCAGTTTGTGTAGGGGGAAACATCACCACATGCTTTGCTCTGCAAAAGGTTTAAAACATGTATTAGTAGCATCTTTCTGGAGAACTGTGTTTAAAAATAATTCTTCTGAGTGTAGGATTGCCTGGATGTTCACAAGTTCTGTCCCAGAAATGTCCTTCTCGGGACTGATTTAGATACTGTGGAAGCCAAGCCTCTATGACTTTTAAATGAATTTTACTTTTTTGAAAACACTATTTTGTGAGAGGATATATAGGCCAGCGTACACACAGAATCACACAGAATGTCTTTAATTGGAAGAGACCTTCAAGATCATCTAGTCCAACCTTCGACCCAACACTGCAAGCTCACCACTAAGCCATGTCCCTGAGCACCAGGTACACATGCCATTTAAATGCCTCCAGGGATGGCAACTCCACCACTGCTCTGGGCAGACCATTCCTATGTTTGATAACCTTTCAGTGAAGAAATGTTTCCTGATATCCAGCCTAAACCTCCTGTGGTGCAGCTTGCATCCATTCCCTCGGGTCCTGTCACATGTCACCAGGGAGAAGAGGCTGTCCACCTCCTCACTCGAACTTCCTTTCAGGTAGTTGTAGAGAGCCAGAAGGTCTCCCCAGAGTATTGCTCCCCTCAATATTGCTGTGCATTACAGGAGTTCATTTAGAATAATGTTTGATACCGGGTACATATTGACATTTCAAAAATGCTATCAAGTGCTCTGTTTTACACATGTAAGTATTAAAACTCTATAAATAATTTTCTGCCTCTGTTTAAAAATATAACAGTGGACTAAAGAGAGTTTGTCAGAGCTTTCTGTTGTGCCAATAAGATAGATTTCAGAAGCGAATGGAGAATGTGTTAGGGATATGTGAAAAATATTTTCTGGACAAGTGAGGAGGATTGGGGCAGGTGTTTGAATGGGCCTGTGGTTGAATACAGACCATATGAACAACCAGAACGCAACATAAAGGATACCAGTGGAATAGTCTGGAAAAGGGACTGTCAAAAAAAGAAAGATGGTTTGGTCCAAGCAAATTGAGAACAAAATTGGCTACAAAAGCAATGAAAGCAATGATCCAAGCACTCAGCATAACATTCCTGCTGGATGGTGTAGCACTACACAGCCAACTCATTTACTCGTCATTTAATATTGCCAAGTGATTGAGCCTGACATTGTCTTTTTGCTTGTGTATTTATTCGAATTCATTATCTGTGTTTGTTCCACTAAGGCAGTTTTTCTAGCAGCTCTAATCGTTTGGCTTCGTTAACAGATGGAAATCACATAATAATGATATTAATTTTATATGGACTGATTCTGCTCCAAGTGCTGGGAACATCAAAAGGCTTTTTCTTTTTTTTCAAGTTCAGTTTTCCTACTCTGTATGCAAGATTTAAGATTCTTTAAATTCTCTTTTTTTCTCCTTCAGAAATCAAACCATCACAAGTTGGCTGATAGTCAAAAATAACTGCACCCCTTTGCCTTTTCCTTTGCTTGCTTTCTTAATCTCTGGGGTTTTTTTTCAGAAATGTGCTGGCTATGGAGGCGTCACTTGAGGCGGTCAAAAAAACCCTTAATTCACTGTAGGACTGAAAACTATAATTTACTAAGACATAAAGAACTCTTCATTCTTTAGAGGCTTCTTCCAAATTTTGGTTTACTGTGGATCCCTTTGACTTAGCCTTCCCTTGCTATTCATCCTGTCTCCCCATATAAACTCTCTGAGTGATACTGAAAAACTAGAATTTGCACTGGTCTCTGAAAATCATCTTCAGCAGGTGATTAAAGCTCCTGATTCCTGAGCTCTTCTGACTAAAGCTTTCTGCAGCAAATGCTCAGCTTTCAGCAACTCAAGTATGTCCATGGGCACCAGTAGCTTCCACTAAATTTTTATGTTGTGGATCAAGATGTTTTTTTCCCAAAATAATTCTATCACAACCCTTTAGCAGGTGCAAAAATTAGGACTACCACATTGTAATGAATACACACGTGATCAGACAGCATAGTATCTGAGTACTTTTAAGCTTCATTCCCAAGCTAAAAAAAAAAAAAGCTTGTCCTGTAGCTCTAGATCAGGAACCAGTTTGAAGGCAGTAAAAGTGGACTCAACAGCTTTAAGCACTGAAGTTCATATGAGTAAGAATTTTCATCATTATTGGAATTTTATTCTCATGACCAGAAATAAACAGTGTTAAAGGAGTTAAAAGTGTTAAAGGGGATCTGTTCTTTTGAGATTTTCGTATGAGTGTTGAAGTGCAGGTACTACTCAGGTACTGGTCATGAAAAAGGAAGGAATTTGGCCAAACTGGGATTTTTCTGATGCAAAGTCCAACCACCTTTTTTATCAGTTAAACTCTAAAATTTCTATTAAATGATGAATCTGCTATCTAGAAAAATCTTTTATTCTCTGTGTTTTGATGCTAATTTTATTTATTTTTTTTTGCTATATGTAAATTTAAGTTGGAAGATATTATTTCTCTGATGAGGTGAGTGCAGAGGTTCTTCACAGTTAGGAATGCACATGCTCAGACATGCATAGATACCAGTAGCCACTTGCCCACAAATATGTATTCACTAGAGCTTCCAGTCCAATGCTCATTAAGGCACCACTGCTGAGGTCCAAATATAATTCTTTAGGAGTTCTTTGTATGAGAACAATGCTATAAAATGAATGTCACTAATGCAGCATTATAAGGCAATGAATGTCATTATGCTTCATCTGGCTGATATGCTAAAAATCTAATAGGTAATAAAGACCTCCTGAGTTCTTTCTCTTGAAGTAATGTCCTCTCATGACTGTTTTTTTCACAGCCAAAACTGTATTTATCCATGGTAACTAACACCTTGGAGTTGAGAAGAAAGTTTTAACACGTATTATCTCAGCTCAGTCCCCTTGTTGGCAGAGGATTCTGCTTAACAAAATCTTGTCAAGATACTTCCAGATACACCTTTAGGTTGTGTGCTATTATGAACTGAGGAAAAGAAAAGCCTTGGCTATCCGGGAGAAAAGCCTCCTATCAGTGAGATGGAGCTATGGGACAGGGAGCTGGTGGAGATTAATTTTAACACCTTAAAAAGCAGTAAGCAGGAAATTGTCCATAGTGGACCAGAAGGTGTTAATTACTGACAGTCAACATGGGTGCAAGCATCAGCAGCTTGCCACCAAAAATAAATTACTTCTAAAAGCCACCTCACATATGCTACAAATGAAAACAACACATCTACTAGACATGATTAAAAAAAGAAAAAATATGAAACTGCTATTTTTTTGTTATTCTGGAAAACAAGAAATGAGGGAGCAGTAGAGCTGTCTTTTGAACAGAAGGGTACCATAAAGCCTGAAGGGCCAAATTGTGTGCAAGGAGGTCTTCACATTGCAAGCTGTTCCTTTAATTTTAGTGCAACAAGTTACCGAGTGTTTTCAGTCCACAGTTGCTGAGGGCTGGCAATAGTTTGCTAGTTCAGAAAAGCTTTCAAGAATCTGTGTATGTCTAGATGAATTCTGCTTCTAGGCTAAGTGATGAGGTTATAGCATATGTCAATGGAAATATGGTTTTCCCTAGAGTAACTGTAATGTCTTAGATTTGACATATAATGGGATGTGATCTGTGCCCCCGAGTCAGCTACAGAGTCCTGTGAGACAGTTCAGAATTGCAGTCCTGTTACTGGAATATCATTTGTTATGCACTTCTATCTCAGATTGGTTTATGACATTTGTATCTAAGTCATATGTAAATTTCTGATTTATCTGCTATTCAAATATGTATCTTCATTTAGATACATGAGTCCCTCCCCCAATATCCTTCCTACATCCCCAGAATTGACTGAAACAGGCTACTTGACGGAAAGTAGAGCGCTACATAAGAGTTGATCTGTTCTACTGCAGTGCTTGTCAGCTATTTGTTCGGTGATAGAATATCTCTTTTTCATTCAATTTCATTCCACTAAGCAATGTTATATTAACAAAAAGCTAGTATTATACACTGAACATAGGTAGATGTACCAGAATTTCTTTGATATTAACACCTTTTTTTGTCCACTGCCCATAAGAACATGCCTGGGAAACAAAAACAGTACACGATTTAAGCTGATCAAACTATACTAGATATAATATAGTTTGGGCAATATGTTTGTACCATTGAGATGAAATGTCTTCTGGAAAGGCATCGGCATTTTTGACGGGAAGCCTACAGAAATATGGGACTTCCTGTCACTAAAGATGACAAGAAGTGATTTTGGTTAGGTTTTGCTCATAATCATTCGGTTTCCTAAATATGCTCATGCCTCTGCTGTAGAACAAAGAGCTCAGTTATCCCTCCAGCATTGAACAAAATCTGCATAAGCTGCAGCCAAAGAGCTTTATGGTCCTCTCTGCCTGCAACAGAAATGGTCCTCGGTCCCTTAAGGTGATGACCCAGCCCACACTCTGGGCTGCAAATCCATGACAGACATCTGAAAGAGCGGTAAAAAGCTGGCCCTCCCGCTGCAAGGGGCCAGTCTTAACCCTGGGTTGTAAAACTAAAACATGGCAGCAAGTGTGGCTTGGGACCAGTGAAAAATAATGACCTTCAGGTCTTTGGTATTCTCCTAGCAGCACTGCAGAGTGTCCCTGCTGTGCTGCACTTTGCAGTCTGCAGTGCACTTTCTCCTAATTGCTCTGGGCTTCTAATTAGGGATGCCAAACTGTGTGGGATATGTTTATTATGAGAATGGTCAGCCAAACAGGCCTTTTGTCTGGGCTTTGAAGAGCCCTTTTCATATTCAGAGGGAATTCTGTACCTTAGGAGGAATGAAACGAGAATGATGGCTATTTACAGGCACTTCGAATTGCAGGGATCTTTTTTGTAATGTGCATTTTTCTGGTTTGGATACCATGCTCACGGGAATAAGAATTATGACATGTTATGTGTTTGGGATTTGCCTATCACACAATGGACACCACAGCAAGATAGCTGGAAAGAAACAGTAGGATTAGGGGCAGATTTGTGTTCAGTCCCTCTTACATAATCATTGTGTTTGAAATTTCCCTCTACATTCAATAGAGTTTTAAAAATGTCCTGCCGTAAAATACTGACTGCTGGTGCTTTCTCTACTACATGAACCTTTATTATTTTAGTCCATAAGTGGTTACAATTCAGGGAGGTGTTAAGATTTTCATATATGTGTAGTTTCCATACTGGACCTTGGGATCCTATTCTTTTTGATAGTTTCCCCAAACCACAGAATTTAGTTTCCCAGTTCCATTGAAGTCTTCTTGCATTCTTATCCATAATACAGAAAGAGCGGCGATTTCAGCAGAGTATGATCTATTCCCCATAGATGGAAGGAATACAGGTTGAAAAACAATAAACCATGTTGGTAATACAAAAGCAGGGTTAAAAGACTTGACCTTTCTGTCCTTTGCTTGTTTTGTTTTGCTATTCCTAATGCATAGGTTAGGTGATTTTTTCCGTCCTTGGGGGTTTTCAGTTTTCAGTGGTCCTTGTTACACTAGCCAGCAGACAGACACTTTCTGCTTTGGTCCAACTGCTGCTTTCCATCCATGCAAGGGATCAGGTGTCTCAGGCTATCTCAAACCTTAGCCAGTTTTCATCAGGTGCATTTTACTTTACCAGCTGCTTAGCTGTACAAATAAACACTTCCAGAGAGGAATCCCAGAGCCAAGGATGCTGAAAATGTAGTGGCAGGTGAAGGCACAAAAGAAACCTCAGCCCTTTCTTTCTAGTGTTTTTACTTCTCAGTTCTGTGGTTCTGAATGTCAGGTGAGGCACCTCCTGTCCAAACCCACAGCCCATGTGACAAGGTATGTGTCCTGTTACTGCTGGCCAAAGCAGCACAGTCCATCCTCCTGCCTGATAGCACTGGAATAAATCACGTACATCCCACAGCACATATGAACTGAAAATTGGGAAGTGCTTTTTCTTTAGGGTGCAGGTGGCAGCAGTTAAGCATGAACACTGTGTGTCATGGTTTAGTGACGCAAACGCTAATACACTCATAGAACCATAGAACCATCAAACAGTTCTGGCTGGAAGACACCTTCAAGATCGTCAAGTCCAACCTTACTCCTAGCCCTATCAAAAAACACTAGACCATGTCCCTAAGCACAACATCCAACCGCCTCTTAAACACCTCCAGGGATGGTGACTCCACCACCTCCCTGGGCAG
>WTSP01003761.1:0-12299 GCA_025331215.1 Actenoides lindsayi | reverse complement strand
AATTTTTTTAACTTTCTAAGAAGAACCAAATAAGGAAGTGGCAATTTTTTTTTCCCCCCGGATGGCAATTACCCTTACCCGCAGTTTTCCACCCCCCCCCCCCCCCCAGAATTCCATGGCTTTAGAAGCTCCACAAAGATGCAGTACAGCAAAAATACGTTAATTTATATATAATACATATATTATATACAATCATAGAATCATCATAGAACAGTTTGGCCTGGAAGGGACTTCTAAAGGTCATATAGTCTGACAACATATATTCTGCTGAAGAAAAAAGCACTAGATATGCAAAACATTACACAAGATACACAAAATAGTTTAAAATTAACTAACCTACACAAAGGCATCGGTGGTCCCATCTGATCACAAGAAACTTGTAAAGGAGAAGCTACTAATGCATATGCACACACAAGCAAGATTTTAAAAATCTTGGTTACAAAAAAAAAGAAAAAAAAAAAAGAGAGAGAACAGTTTAGACCCACAGTACTTAATCCATTGGTAACTGCCAGTTGTTGCTGCCTTCTTGAGCTCCATAAAAAAAGTGACACCAAATCAACTGCAAGTAGATACACAGAGACATTCAGATACTTAAAATAAATAAAATTCAGCCTCAAATGGGCACGAGTAGCAGGTAGAATCTATCCACATTACTCACTCGAATTAGGTTAAGTGGCTTGCCAATTCATGTTTTGTTTCAAATTCAGCTGGCACACCACAGTAATTCTGATGCCCTGCACTGACTTAGCAACATGATTTGCACATCGTAAGAACCTGAATCGCTCATGCTATGCAAGGTTTCTTTCTAAATACAAAACAGAATGAGTGATGTACCTTTCACCAGTAAGTTACCTCTCAAAATTAGAGGCTGTATAGCTTTAAGAGAAACAAATTGTGGAACTGCTTTTCCAGCTCCTGTACTATACTCCTCAACACATTTTGTCTAGCTGTTCCCTTTCCTCCTCAATTTATGCCACCTAACCAAAATCTCCTCAAGAAAAATATTTTGGTGTCACTCGAGATATTGTGAGAAATAGCTGTGGCTGTGGGTGAAAAACAGATGGAAAATGCTTTGGTATACATTGAGTTATGACATGTTCAGGAAGCCTCTTTGGCTCTCCATCCAGAATTTCAAATATGGGCATAGGCGTTTGGAGAAAGGAAAAGTGTAATCTGCATCCGTTGGGGAGATGGTACAAACTGACTATTACTGACAACTACACATCTGGGAGACAGCACAGTGGGAAGTGGAAAGCAAACAACAGAAGTGACCAGGCAAGCAGATGGAACCAAAAAGCTTGGGGAGGAGGAAGAGAAAATTAAAAAAATAATCAAGCGACAGCTGCATTAGTTGGCACACAGTCCCCAACAGTTGGCAAAGATGCTACATATACTTAAGAAGTGGCACAAAAGAAACTGAAGGAATAAGGTCCACCTTTCTGGAAGGAAGGGGCTACAGAGACCATTTAGTTAAAAAGCATTAAAAGGTAGGAATCAGATCTGATTTTTATCCCAACTTCAGATGTGAGAATCTAGGCGAGTCACTATCTTCCTTGTGCCTTATTTCTCTGGCTACATGAAGTGGGAATCACCTTTTTAAGGTACTTGGAATACTCACACAAATGTTTTGCCACCTTTCAGTCAATTGAGACTTAGTATTTCCTTTATGGGAAAAGCACAAAGAAAATTTAAGGGGACAACACATGATCCAGTGGGAAAACAGCTGAATACAGTCCGAGGAGACTTGGTTTCCATACTCAAGATTTGCCAGGAGGCTGAAGAGGAACCTTCAGCCTCTTTGCTTTCAGCATCTGATTCCCCGTTTATAAAGTGAGGTTTATTACACACACTTCCCTGCAAAAGGGCTTTGAAGAAGTGAATTGTAAATAAAGGATCAAGAACATCATTGTCTTGTCAGTCCAACTTTTTCCTGTATGTGCATAACAACAGAGTCTCACATTAATTGTTGTCCTTCAGGGCCTACTGACAGGCCCACAGAATGCAAACAAGGTGTATTTAGTGAGGTATTTTTCCACCCTCATTATGCAGTGGAAGTTTCTAAGAGTAAAGTTTATTACACATATTTTCTCAACTGTTCAGTGCTATAGTATGTATGTATGTTTTATAGTTAATGGCTTTATCTTAGCAACAAACAGAAGGTGAAAGTGTGATTTTTGCTTTCCTTCTGCAGACAGGCCTTGCACACACTTCAGCAAGGTCGGGATACACTGAACTTCACTGCAATACCAAGTTCCTGTGAAATACAGACTTGTTTCTGTAGCAATGTCAAGAGTTCAAAGCTCAGCTACACTACAACTCCAACTCTTCAAATTCAATTATTTGAGCACTACACCTCTTCCCTCTTTTTTCACTTGTTGCACCCATTGCCAGTTGCCTGTACTGATTACGTTTGTTTTTCTTCTAGCATTTTTCTATCCTGGGAGGGACCAACAACCAGGTTAACACCTGGCCCTAAAGCAGAAACAAAAAAGTTAAAAGATCCTAAGGTCTGTATGTCAGGCTCCCTTACATAGAAAATGATGAGACATACACATGTGCATTATCAAAGCGAAATCTGATGAGGGAGATTTAAACCAGCATTTCTTTCTCATCAGTACAGCAGCTTAAGATAGCACAGAGTAACAGAAGGGATGAGGACTCTAACCAGTCATTAGGATACTCACTAGGAGGGAAAGCTCTATTTTAGTCCTGCTCTTTCTGTATAGTTGTCAAATTTGCAAGGGAGACCTGGAAATAATGCAGGGAGCAGATTCTGGTATTCAGGCATCTCTTCCCCAAGCTCAGGGCAAGGTACACCAAGTCTGCAAAATCACATCCCTTCTTGCTTGCTTTCAGCCTCAGTCTTGATCCCATAGCAGCCTACACACCACAGCAGAGCTGGAAGAAACAAATTCTCAGCAGTCTTCTAAGAAAGGGAAGGATGTGCATCTGCACCCTTGCAGGATGAGGAAGAAATTGAACCTGCCCTTGAGTGCTTTAGCCATTATCCTTCTGTGCAAAGGGCAGGCACTAGCACCATTCTGGAAAAATCAAGTCCTGTTCAGTTAGGCTCCCGTGATTAGGGATAGCTAGGTCATGAGCCAGCATAGACATGTAACACACAGACGTTTCCAACAGCCTTAGCCTGTAATACAAGAAATATTCTTTTACAGTAGTACCTTTACGCTTCTAAAGCAAGAAGAAAATACCCCTCAGCACATGTGAGGAGGAGGAATAGAAAAAACCCAAGACATCGAGGCAAGCAGGTTCAGGAGCTACTGTTAGATCCCTTACAGATGCCCAGAGAAATTGAGCAATGAATTCTGCTGCTTTTAAAATGTTAAATGACTGTACTTCAAGTAAGAAAAAAGCCTAAAAAATTAGTAAATTTAGAACAGTAGTTGCAAGCTCACATAAAAGAGTGTGTGTGTAAGAGGTTACAACCTTTCATTAACTCAGATTCATCTGAATAGTTTTTAATAAAGTGAACTCTTGCTGACTCCCCCTGAAGGCTAAGATCTTGCTATGATTTACCTCAAAGCAATCTTTTATTCTCAGCATTAAGTTGCTGATAAAAACGAAGGATTTAAAATGTAAATGCTGACACAACCCTAACTACAGAGTTCTGCACAGCACAGTGATATAGCTATAATTAAAAAGACAGCCCACATGAAGTAAAAAGCTTCACTGCAAACCTTTTCAGTAGATCAATACAGTATCATCAGTGACATCTCAATAGGGAGGATAAAGGAAAAAGAGAGGCTTCTTAAGGAATTAACGACAATTATATGTATTAACAAAAAAAAAAATAAATCTTTAGAAGTCTGTGGAGAACAAACTGTTAAATTTACAGTCTGATTCTAATATTATTCACAAAGCATAACGTATCAATACCAGAGATGTTAGCTTCTCTACTTTTCTTGCACTGCAGTGTAACTGTAGAGATAGTTAAGGCAATAGATAAAACACTACTAAAACTGGAATAAAAATATTGCTAAGGAAACAACTGTGTGAAAGCTGCAGAACAGAAGCTTTAAAAAAAAAACCAAACAAAACAAGAAAAAGAAGTCTTTTCAACCACTTTACCAAAACAGTGAGCCGAGTATAGCATTCAGCCTATGAGGATGTTAGATATTTTTAAGCAACTAGAAATGTTGTAAGAATAACCAGAATGGTTCATACTGCATCAGTTTTATTCGTGATGTTTCCTTGCATACCATCTACTAAGGCTGAAAGTCAACAAGCTCTAAATCACAGCATAAAGTCCCAAAGAGTAAAGTCTAGTACCTAGCAAAATGAAAAGTCATCCTTAGGAACAGGAAGAACATTAAGCTACCAGAAGGTAAGAAGTTTCTTGGAGGGCATTTCAAACCAGCCAAGCCAAGAAGTGCGTTCATTCTTGCTCCAGTAACACTACTGCTCAAGAATCTGAAGGCCTCTATTGCTGCGATGAGATTTCACTTTCCGTGGCTCACTGCTGTCTTGTGTAATTTAACGAGCAAAAATTAAGCTTAGCAGGGGTGCTGGTGTGTATTAATACTGTATATGAAAAATTGGTTTAAAATTGACAGTATTTTATTTGAACCACAGAATCTTACAGTCTTTATTAACAGGATTGTCTGTGTCGTAGCACTTGTAATACCACCTGCAAGAGAGTATACTCATATGAAGATGTGTGATGTCAGCACACTGGAATGCAGACTTTGCTGGTAAATCGCCCCAATTAAGGCTTTTGGGAAATCTCATTTATTTCTGAAATTGATCTTTTTTTTTTTTTTTCCTAAATTCAGCTTTGAGCAAGAGGACATTGCAACGGTTTTGCTATCTCTTACATTGCTGCTGTTCTGATAATGACAATATTGATGTCAGTAATAGCTTTTTACCACAAAATGTTACTGTTTGTCTACTGGGTTGTCATCATTTTTCCTGTTTTGCCAACAGCAGGAAAGAAATCATGAGCTTATGTTTTAAAAAGTAAAACAGAGAAACTACTTTAGCGTGACAAAGACCAAGGAAAATCGAAATACTAATATAGAAAGGAATCTTTAAAGAGCTAGATGACAACGCAGCAAATGCTGGATTAGGGCTTCATGGTACAGAACAGTCTGCATCAAGAGAATGAGCAGAACAATTTAGCTCTGAATATGGTTACAGTTGAACCTCAAACTCGAGGTTACAGCACGGGCGCAATCCTGTGCTGTGCTATGCAGATGGTCTGACTAGATAATCATAATGGTTCTTTCTGACCTTAGAAAGCTACTTGCCCTTTCTCCACCTGCTCAGTTCCTTGGCATAGTCTGTTGTCTTCCACACACAGAAGGCTTCCTTCCCTCTCTGTTCTGCACCCTCGTCACCATCTCCTCATTCAAACACCAACAAGGAAGGTTCTCTGCCTCCCAACTGTTCTGAAGAAAAGGTCTGTTGCTATTTCAAGTTAACTTCTTCCTTGGGGTATTCATAGTCCATTTTACCCTCTCCACCCTTCTGATTACAGCAAGGCATCTTTTCTGAATGCAGAACATCACACCCCTCCAGGCTCTGCCCTGTAAGTCTGCAGGACTCTTTTACTGTTAAGCTGCTGGCAGACAGAAGAGCCCACCTATGCTGAGATAGACAAGTTTAAAACCAACGAAAAAAAAAACCCACTCCATAAAACATTCATTCATAAAAATCAAAGGCCACCATACTTGAATTCAGCAGCCTTCTCTCTTCTGCTATGTTACAATTACGCTAACTCCTAAACACCGAAAGTGGATGTAAGATGTCAACAACTGAAGAAGCTGCAGAAGACACGTATCTGCTCGCTCAGCGGAAATACTTCATGCCATTGTTACACGACACGTTACTTGCTTTTGTTGTGCCACACACAAACTATGGGAAGTAGGTATATCCACAGGAAATAAGGTAGGAACCTCTGGTTCAGCATCTGTACAACGTAACATTTAAAAAGTAAAATCCATTTACAAGAAGCGTTAGTCTTAAATTTACTACAGCTCTTTACTTAAAAAGGCATAACTGGTCTGGTTTTGTTGGATGTAACTAGATAGATATTTTCTCTTAATTCTACCAAAAGAAGGCCTTGATTTTTATTTCTCTTTTTTAAAAAACAAAACAAAACCCAAACCAAAAAACCCCAAACAACAAAACAGCAAACCCCGCAACATTATTCTTAGCAGACCTAAATTTAGCCATGTGGAAATTACCAGGTTCCTTTTCGACACATTAGGACTGCTATCTAAAAACGCAGAATTAAGATCACAGATTTAATTTCTGAGAGAACAAAGTCTGACATTCAGATCCCATCGTAAGTTTCTAATGACAGCAATTTGGAGGGCCGCAGGAAACAAAGAAAACACAAATCTAAACTATAACTCTTGCGTATCTAAACACACGCACATGCACTGCGTGTTATCTGCAAAAGCAAAACCAAAACTGTGATTCAGCAGCTGTGCAAGATTCATACCTACACAGATAATAACAGCAGCGGTTTACAGCAAGTTTTTCCACCTTGCAGTAAAATCCCTGCGCACTTCTAGTTCCTGGTTCTTTATAACTTAGCGCTTCTCCCCTTATCATCAGATTTTTAGTTTCAAGCTTTCCTCCAGTTTTGTGCAGGATGGTTTTTTGTGGGGTTTTTTGTTTGTTGGGTTTTCGGAGGGATTTTTTGTGGGTTTCGGGGTTTTTTTTTGTTTGGTTGGAATTATTTTTTTTTTAATATACTTCTTCATCACTACTGGTATTTTTTCAGTTTGAGAGAAGGGCTAAACATATAAGAATACAGTCATCTACATTCTTATAAAATGATCACGTCTGACAAATGTTGAGATGCAAGATATGCCATGCATCTATTTTCATAGTCACATTATCTTATTCTGGACTTAATTCAAGTTACATTTATATAAGGCCCTAAAAAGATCTGCAATCACCAGTGAACTAGCGTTTGTTCCTACTGAAGTCACCAGGAAGAGGGGGAAGCTATTAATCAGCCTGGTCAAAGTCTAATTAAGTAATCAGCTATAGAATCCCTCAACTGATCTGAAAGGTCAGGGAGAGTGAGAAAAACAGTTTAGAAGATCATTACCTTTTGTCTGTAGCTACATGGGCATTCACAAACAGGAAAGCACTTGCTGCACACTATTGGAGAGAGTTTCACTCCCCAGTTCCGCATTAGAAACAGAGTGATCACTGCCAATGCCCCAGCCCTATTGTATGAATTAAGATCATGAGAAATAACTTCTAACACCCACGCTCAAGTAAAATTTCATTTCTTTTCTAGCCTCGTCCCTTCTCACCCCAACTCTAGCACCCCCAAAGCATGGTGCAGAGAGCAAGCATCCCAGGTAACAGCCTCAGAACTGCTCCCATGCTCAGCCACTCTCTCCCTGAAACCATATGCTCCTCACAGCAAGTACCGCCCAAGTGAAAGCCAGGACCCTGCTTGCCCTGCCACGCGCAGACCAGCTGGGGAGGCTGAGCTGCTTCTACCTTCAGTGGAGACTGATGATGCCATTATAACATATGCTTTCTACTGATGATGCCATTACAGCATATGCTTTGCACATCCAACTCTTCATCAAGTGCTACCCGTATCACTGGAACGCTAAGTCAGAAGGGAATGAAGGGCTATGCTCCATTTCCAGAATATAAAGAAAATATGGGAACTTCTCAAGCAAAGGCCTGAAATATTTCAAAAGTGAGACAGTGATTTTTTTCTTCATTGTTATAAAGAGACCCGTAAACAGATATATGGGGTTTTTCCTGTTAGTAACAAATATTCACAACCTGGTAACCCTTCCAGTTCCCCAAGAAGCTGGTATGGTTACGCAAAACAGCACATGCACACAACAACCTCGTACCATCACATTTCAGCCACAATCACATTCAGCTGGACTCGTTAAAAATTCAAGTCCTTCCAGGAAACGTCACGTTGTCAGTATTTCTCTGGCAAACACCTCTAACAGTTCTGTTAAAGCAGATAAAAAGTATATTAGCAGCATCAAGTTTTATAAAATCGATGTCATTCTCTCACGTGCTTTTATAGTGGTTTAGGTTTTTTTAAATAAAGGAATTTCATTTGTTCCAAGATTCCTTTGCTGACACTTTGGGAGACACTTCCAACACGCAACATTTTAGAGTCTACAAAAATCTTCCGACTACATGGCGTGCACAATTAAATCCATTTTGACAAAGGTTGGGGCCTCATTACCGAGCTTCCTTCTCAACACTGAACATGCCATTTACGATAAAGCCAGATTCTTTTGACTCTAGTAGAGGTTTTTACTATATCATTTAGCCTAATGTTTCACACACGTGAAATTCTGTTCTCATAACGATTTCTTTAGAAAACAAATTCCTTTTCAGGGCTTTTGTAGCAGCTACCACTACAAGTATCTTCTGGCTGAGTAACAAGATGGCAACTCTCATTTTAAAGCTGGCAAAGTGCTGGCTTTCGTTAATTAGAGCAACGATAAGGTGCCAGGACCTACAGTAACATAAGGACGGGATGCCCCATGCGCCCAGGATTTGGTTGCGTGGCGGGAGCTGGGAGCCGACACCGGGGCCGCAACGGGTGGTCAAGGAGCACGGAGCAAGGGCAGGGGCACCTCAGACTGTGTCCCCCAAGGGTCAGCAACACACACGGGAGGAGGCACTTGGACAAGTCTCCGGCTGAACTTTTCAGACTGTTAAATCCAATTTAAACGATTCTGATAGTACTATTCAATTAGTTTCATTACTCCTTCTGCTCCATTAGCGTAACGGTGCTCCTGCAGCACATATTATCAGCATTTACTACCACTTCAGTGACATAGCAATCTCAGCAGAAAGGCCTTTTTCTCTTCCCTGCCCCAGCTACAGTTTCGTGGAGTTGCAAGTTTCACAGTGCAGTTTTGCACACAAACCACTACTGTTTCACAAAAGAGCCTGTTTTCCATTTTCCAATTCTTTCCAACTATTTTCCTCGATGACTTACGAAGACTTTCCTCTTGAACTTCAGAACGTAATACATTAACTTTCTATCATTGTGTTTAGAACCATAACAATACAGCAGATCACATCAACCTTCTCAGAAATACTTCTATGATATTCAACATTATAGTGGCAAAACTCCCACATAATATAAACTAATCTTGAGGAAGATGTAGAAAAATAAACGAAAAGCAAATTATTTAAGCTTATTTTTCCTCACCAAGCTAACTCCTCTAAATGGAAGCAATTTTTAATTATTCTCTCTCAAGGCAATAGCTGCATTTCCTGTTGCCTGTTAAGGCAACTTAAATAGCTGAAATGCTGTGAAACTGCCTTCTCACACACTTTTTTTTTTTAAAGTCAAATCACTGAACTAAATAATCGCTAAGGAAATCCTGCAACCTGAGCTAAGTGAAGTGCTACCCCTACAACCATCACTACCTTTGAACACAGCTCCTCTTCAGGTTCACAAAACATGCTTGGGCTCATTCTGCTACTCCAAAACAATGACCAATTCTTTCAGACTAAAAAAAAATGTACTGTATGCTGGAGAAATGGGAATTTGGGTTTCTTTTCACATGTATAAATTCATGAGATAGAAGCCTACTTCTGTAAAGGGACTCATACTCAACTCCCAGTGTAAGAAAACACAAACCAATGAACCCAAACCAAAGAGCTGAGAAGAATCTGAACGTCAAGCAATACACTACATGAACAAATGTGGAAACAGTAAATTCTCCTCATTAGGAAAAATCTCTAATACATTCTATGCAAAGGAATCCATTTTCTTTTAGTTACATTCTCTGAGGTATAAATGGAAAACAAAATTAAAATCTATTGCTTTAAATCAAATGTTTCTTGCTCACTGATTCTTACCACGTGAGAACTGGCTGAACAATCTTAACTTTTTAGTTCAGTTTAATCACAATTGTGTTCAACAATTTCAAAACCAGCCACCTTGATTTACTTCAGACCACCTAAATCACTGTATATATCAACACTTGAGAATTTTTTATGTGTTAGACCTTAGCTATTAAGTTATTTAATTGCTTATTGTACACCAGCATATTGATGTCCTCGGGCCAAAGCAAATGTCATCCTCTAAACTTCAGCCTACTGAAGTTATCTTTTGGCTGTTTCTTACTACAGGGTCCATGCAAGACTCTCCTGCTTCCTGATGCAATTATTTCCCCATCATTTTTCACACCAAAATAGTGACAACAACAACTAAGATGCACTTTTAATAGGTCAGTGAGCTGGGGTTGGTGTTTATTTTTTGTTGTTCTCTGGGGTTTTTTGTTTGGTTTGGGGTTTTTGTTTGGTTTGGGTCTTTTTGGTTTTGTTTTTACTTTTCATCCTTATATGAAACGGAACATAACCGTGAACAAGCACTCAAAAGGGCATGTTTATTCACGAAAAAAAATGATAAAAGCTAAGACTTTTTTGAAAGTGAAAATAATTAGGTATAAACTATTAATGACCACTGTAACATGCTCTGTGCTCATGCTACTCTCCAGTTAACCCAGAGACAACTGGTGTACTACAGATCTTAAAAGCTTTACAAGTTTAACAACACGTTTCAATTTTATCAGCCTAGGACAGCTTGGTCCAAAAAGTAGACCCAATTTAGCTTTCTAATTTCATTCACTGGATCACAGCTCATAATGACTTTCTCTACAGTAAAATCCATATTCTGACACAGAATGGTTCTCGTTTAGTTCAGTTTGGTTTGTTCTCTACCTAGAGGCAAATTTCTACTTCCAAACCATAATATGTTGACAGAGAAATACTTTTAATAGCAATCCACAAAGAACTGTTGTATACTTTCCTCTAGGCACAGGTTTGGACTCCATTGAGCATGGATCGGATTCCCAGGAAATGCATTCAGCAGGTGCATTAATGTGTTTTAAGTGGATCTCGGGACAGGGGATAAGTTGACGTGAACAAAGTTGACTAAGACAATTTCCACTTCTACACAGAAAGCATAATACAAACAACTTGGAATCTGAAGAATCAGTATTTAAAAAGTGCAATGAATTTTCCAATGGTACTGGCAAATTCATCTAGAGAAGTTTTTATCCTGACAAACGACAAGCTAGATCTTCGAGCATCTAGCAGTTTCAGAGCAACTCGAGGCTGCAATCAAAACATCCATTACAGCGTTCCACGTTTCAGAACAAGCAAGCAAGTGGTTGTCAGTGTAGCCAGTAAATCACCTGATCCTATTACAAAATCAATTACTGCAGCACATTTCTATTGCTACACAACCTGATAATAGCAAAATGATATTGGATAGCTACTGCAAGGTCAAGAAAACTGCTAAGAACATCTGAAATTTGTCTTTTTATCACGTAAGTTCAAATTATGCAGCATCCTTTTAATGGTATAGTTAAAATTTAAAATATAGTTACCTTCTTCGGCTGATTGAGACATTCAATGGATAGTCTTTGCAACTGCTCTGATGTATGACTGCAAGATAGAAGATTGGAGCAGCAGGTCGAACAGCCCAGCCTCTTCATTAAAGAAGAAATAATGCTGCAGCCACAGCCACACATTGACTTGCTCATCAGACGAGCTTATTCTTAAAAAAATTGGGACCGGTACTGTCCCATAAACACTCAAAAACGTTCAGCTGCCTCATTCTGCAGCTCCCTGGCTGAAATTAAGACTGCCAAACAGAAAGGGAGGGGTGGTAGGAAAAAGGGAGGGGAAATAAAAAAAAAAGTGTTTCTCAAAGAAACATCAGCCAGCCTCATCAGCGAGTAATAACTCACATTTTAAAAAGTGTACTTTCCCCACCCCCCCCCCCCCCCCTACTCCTCTTCACGAAGTAAGCCTCTTCGAAAAGACAGATGGCTGTCTAGCAGGAGTAAATTCAGGGATGGCAATCTCTCCAAACTGCTTGCCGACTACTCCTTCTGTGGCTCCTGGCAGTTCAGGTCTGTTTTACTCTCCCCAGCAGCGCAGCCCAGGCAGCCTGGGCTCCGGCCAGAGCAGGCTACGCCACCAGCCAACAGCCCCACCCTGCGCAGCCCCCCGCGCTCGCCCACGGCGTGCCCCACGGCGTGCCCCACGGCATGCCCCACGGCGTGCCCTCCTCACAGCCGAGGCACTCAGCGGGTTACTGCACGCACCCATGCCAACCTTCTCCAGCACTTCTGCTTGAAAAGGACCTTCCAGCTACACAGGAGAACGAGACCTGTCTGACTGCTGTGCTTCAAGATTATTTGAAGCATATGGGAGAAAGAGGGGAAAAATAATAATAATTAAAAAAAAAAAAAAAAAGAAAAAAAAAAAAAAGAAAAGAAAAAGGAAAAAAGGAAAAAGAAAAA
>WTSP01003759.1:0-22942 GCA_025331215.1 Actenoides lindsayi | reverse complement strand
AAAGATTATTATTATATTAATTTCTAAACTATAAACCACATGCTACTGGTTAAGATACTTTGTCATGGATAGACTTCCAAGTGCTTGGTTTAGTGATTTTTTCATAGAGACTATGATTGTTCAAAAGCTTTCTAGAAAAAAAAATACAGTTATTGAATAGGCTTAGGCCATTTGTTTATTTTGTGGTTTATATAATCTCTTTCAGAGAAGTTTTTTTTTATTTCCAAAAAGAAACTGTTTGTTTTACATAAGAGCCAGGTCTAGACTCTGAACCACTGCAAATTAACAAGGTAGCATCTGCAAAACAACCACACAGCCTCTTCAGCTCATTCATATCATCCGTTACCTTTGCTCTGAGCTTGGGGAAACACAAGTCAGGAAGACATGGTCATAAAGGCACCACACAATTACCTTTCCAGAACTGCTTAGCTGAGAAGCATAATGAGAATTTGCAGAATAAATGTTCTTTTTAATACATTTCTACTAAATAAAAACACACTGCAAATTCAGGGCTAAGAAAAGGATAGAAAGAAGAGCTCTACTTATGTAGCTTATTTTCCAGCATTGTTATTTTGTAGTTCTCTCACTTCATCTCAACAATTTTCTTTTGAGTTACATTATAACTCCACATCCTCACAATTCCTTTTGTAAATACCATCACCGATTACCATTCAGTAAAGTGCAATTTCTTCTTGACATATGTAGCTAAAGGCTCATCGTGGGCCTGCAATTGCTCTGATAGAAAAATTACTTCAAGCTGCTTTGAAGATTGCAGCAAGCACATCCCAACATTTTCAAAACAAAGCTTCAACAAAACTCTAATATCACTTAGAGGAATGTGCTCTTTGTGCCTTTTGAGAGAGGGAATGTCATCGACAGGGAAATCTGAAGGGTCAAACCTGCAGCATGGTATTACTTTGATCATAGATTTTCCCTAGGAAATAATTTCTTCCTTCTATTTTTTTTTTTCTCGCAAGGATATTAGTTCTGCTTTTCACCTTACACTTGTGCCTTGTAGATTTTAATTAAAACCCTTTCCCAGAATGGAAGAGAAATTATAAGTATGAAATGTTAATGAAATGCTTATTTTTATGAAATATTTATCCTTTTTCATTCTAGTCTACATTTTTCTTTGTCATTTTGGGACAGCAGGTGCTTGAAGGCCTTTTGTTTTGTATTTTCAATGAAAGTTTGATGTTATTTGATGTAAATAGCTTCTGACAAGCTAAGGGTATAGCTGGGTCATGCCAAAGGTAGTCACCCAGAGGACAGTTTCTCTGAGAAGTGCTGTCAGACTCATTTCCCATGCAGCCAATCATTTAATAGGCAAGCTGGTATCACTCCTGTTTAATAAAATGAGTTTTACATCCAAGAAGGAACAAAGAATCTTGCAGTATTTGACATTTACTTTTAGGATAGAGAGAAGAGTAATGCAGTTGCCTAATGTCTGTGTTGTCATCATCACCAGGTGTCTAGGAATCAAAGAGTATAGCAACAGGGTTTTTGATCAAAATTCTTTAATTCTTGGATTCAAAATTTGCTTTAATTCTGTTTCAACAGCACGTTGATGAGCAGAAGCTAATGTCCATCTGTTCAGGTGTACTTTTTAGAGTCCTGCAGAATTTATTTCTGAGATAGTCTCTGTTTTCTATGTAGGCTAATAACATTTCAGGCAGTTATGACTTTTTAGCCCATTTCAAGTAACCACTTAATCTTATGTCTAGGAGGAGCAAGGTTGGTTTTTTTTAATGTAGAATGCAATGAGGCGAAAGATTAAAGACAGTCTCTTTCAGGCCAGATGATGGGAAGATTGTGGCCTTGTAGCCAGCCTCACATCTTGAGTTCTGTCCTTAGGGTTTGTGAGCAGAAGTAACTTTACACTTTGTCCTGTATTTTGCCATAAAAAATCTTTAGCATTAAAACTGATGAAGGCAGAGAATTCTTCTTTACATCATACTGGATTACAAGTCTTATGTTTTGAGATGGTGTAATCAATGGAGATGCCCTAATAAGTAGTCTGTCATACATGGGGACTACAATGTGCTTTTGTAGTGACATATGCTGAGACCTGCTGATGTAAAATGGCACTGCTTATGAAATATGTTTTTTATAAGTAGCCTTACAAATGAATTCTCGTGTGTGTCTCTCTCCCCTTCATACAGCTCTAACTGCTCAGTTTTCAAAGGACTAAGTCTGATTCTGTCATGGGTCTTTCTTTGCTGCTTTTTAGACCCTGTCATGCCATCTGTCCTCTAAACAGTCTCAGTCTCTTTTGCAGATGTTCTCAATAACATCCAACAGTACTAGAAGGGATGGCTGAATAAAGAGAGACAGAAAAATAATTTTATGTGATTTTTTTTTTTTCTATGTTCAGTAAGAAAGAACACTGTGGAACACTTAGCTAGAGTGACTTCAACATTAAAAATCACAGTACTTTTAACCAAAAAAAGGGTTTGCTACTCTGGTCAGGAAGAAATAAATGGGAGAGAGGCTTCTGTGGGACCTAAGCAAAGGTATTGTCTAAGATATTTTCTCCCTTGAGAACATTGGATTTCCTCTGATTCAGGAGAAAATGTAGAAGTCTGAGTTCTTATTCAGTCCTCACTTTGGCAAATACTCATCCAGCTAGTGCCAGAACTAAAGTCTTCAGCTATGAGATTGCTCTCAAATTCTCATAAAATGCATTGCTTTTTTATCATATCATATCATATCATATCATATCATATCATATCATATCATATCATATCATATCATATCATATCATATCATATCGACAGTGCAAACGTCAAGGCCATTTAATGAACTGTGATGCCAGCTTATTGGTTCTAGGCAATAACTTTTTACTTAGCTCTACTATACAAATATTAATATTAGTATGATCACTTCATCTGTTAATTATTTTTAAGCTGTCCCAATTTTGTGGACGTTGTATGAATAAAATGTATTTGTTCTTCTTCTTCCCCCTGCAAGCACAGTTCCCTAATATTAAATCTTCCAACATCCTGCATCCTTTCTATCAGAGTGTGCTGTTGCTGAGCAACACCAGATTTGCTCTTTAAAATTATCCAGGTTTCTTTAGCCAGCTTTGTGAGTTGGTGCAGCAGGGAAGCAGTAACATGTCTTATTGCCTTAAAAATATACATATTTTTTGTTCAAACTATTTAATAACATTTCTTGTATTTGGGCCATAATACATGGGTATGTGGCTGTACATTTAAAACCAATACAGTTGCAAATAATTTTTAAAATTCTGTTATGGGGATTTTTGTAATTATATAACTGTACTTGTATAATAGACATTAACTCCTTATAAATAGGTGCAAGAAGAGAGAAGAATGAAAACATACATGTATTTAGGAAAGTTTGGGTTAGAAAGATTTAGAAGTTTTTTGGGGTTTTTTTTTCCCTAAAGCATATATATTTCTGCTTTATGAATATGTATAAGTGTGAATTCTTTATAGTTGGAGCTTTAAGATGATTCACCCTTCTCCTTAACTGTGCTAACCCTCAATTGTCTAGATAACATGGAAGTTGGCAAACTCTTTCCCTTTACCTTGTAACTGAGTGCCATAGGAATTATTTTCCTGTAGACTAAGTGCTATCAACATGGGCTGTTATTTTAAGCCTCGACCACAGGACCACATACATCCCAAATGTTTTATTCTTCAGTGTCAATTTTTAATGACAATAGCAAAAACTTTCACTTGCAATACTTACTTTATTGAACTGATCCCGTAAATAATATGGCCATGACTAGCAAGGTGATAAAACGTATGTGTAAGATTTGCACATATAATCAACAGGACTCCACTGACCTTTTAATTCGGTAAAGGTATATCTGAACTTTGAGACTCTGAGCTCACAATGTGGAGGTATTTTTAACTTCCCTGGACTTGGACAATTCCAGAGAATGAAGCCTATGCAAAAAAAGGAAACTCTTCTTAACTGGACCTAAGCTTTTATAGGTTTCAGCATTGCAGACTTGATGTTGCAGCACCGTGGCAGAGATAGTTAAAGGAAGCATTTTCTTTGACTGTAATGGGAGCAGGATCAAAGTAATTTTAGTGGTATTATTTGCTCATTTTGATAGAACAAAAGATTGCTGCCAATTTTTAAATGACTTCTAGTAAATAGGACGTTGTGGATTATCCTTTGCTCTGATTCTGTTGAAAGCAGAACCCTGTTGATTTTTATGGGAGCAAACAAGGGTTCTTTCTGGCTGTTGGAAGGATTTTTCTATTGTTCAGCACTGTTTGCAGTAGGTGAGATTTTCGATGATGGATTAAATCCAGTTGACCACTTGATTTTCTCACTTACATAGTTGGGAAAGGGGTTTAAGTGTTGCAGCCAAATTCTAAGTGTTGCAGACAAAGTTAATGGTTTCTGTGCTGTTCCTTTTCTAGGACATCAAGATAACAAGGTGTCTATCTGGTAATGTCAGATGGGGTGTGATAATGTTGTTAGAATTGAATAACATTGTCAGCTTTTTGTCACTTGTTTGGGTACTGTGGTTAGTAATGCCTTTATTTTGTTGGGACAGTAGCTAGAAATCCTCATGCTGAAGAAAATGGGAAGTTAATTTGATGCAAACATCTTAACCAGCCTTCTGTCGAGACTGAGCCAAGCCTGTCAAGCCTCCTGCACTTTGAGGCACGTGGCTCATCTCTCTCCTTGTGCTGTCTTGCATCCAGTTTTGTATCTCAACCAACACTGACACCTCTTCATGGTTCTGTATGGCAGACTGCATCTGCTTGACCTCACTCAGGACTTGCATCTGGCTTGTGGGGTTGCAAAGCCAGGAGGGAGGCTGAAGTGTTGCTGATGTGGTGGAAGCTCAGGCTCCTAAGAACCCTAGTGAAAATTACAAACCTCAACTGCAACAGAAGCCTGTGAGTTCCTTCCTCCTCCAGTTCCATGACTGAACACAAGGAAACACTTTGAGAGTGATGAGTCTTGAGCAGTCTGCCATGTCTGCAGATTGGTAGAGAGCTGTTTACCAGGAGCTGAGTACATTTGAAGCGTGTTCTTTCCTGTGTTCAGCAGAAAGCAGTGTTAGCACGAGTTAGTACTGAGTTGTACTGTTAGTACAAGGCATTGAGAGAACAAACCAGTTGCAATAAGCTTGGAAATGGAGCTGCACTTTCAGGCACAGAAAGGAAGGGAATGGGCTGCAGCTTCATATGTGCTTTCAATTGATTTTCATCTCACTGCTACTATACAGAACAACATCTTCTGTCCCTGCACTTCACCCCTAGCTGCATATGTCCACCGTTCTCCAGTGTTAGTGCTTGTAGAGCTATGAAATAAGTTGGATCAGGGAGCTAATTTGACTACAGAACGAATATTGGGGGTGGGGGCTGTTGCTGGGTTAGTTTGCAGTTGCATCAGTTCCCTACCAGACTCCCTGTGCAACATTGGGAGAGCTAAAGCCAGCCTTAGAGAGGCAGTGAGAAGCAGTATTTTCATAGAGAGGGGAATTTAGATGTACCCCATTGCACTGGCAGACTGGATTTATGCTGGATTAAAGCAGCTGTGTAACCATGGCCACAGATCTCATCGGATAGCGAAAGGGTTTTACAGGTGCTCTCTGTGCTTTTCTGCAAAGCTTGTAAATACTTGTTTGCAAAGGGAATAGTGCTGCAAGAACCTCGTGAGTGAAATTCTGCAGGTTTATGGGACTTTTTCGTTGTTTGTATGATAAGAGTGAGTTCTGGGGAGGTATCTTTGCATAAACCAACCGTATAGCCATCAGCTGAAGGTGTTAGTGGAAGGATCTTGTCTATTCTCCATCACAGCTTTCTTATTATTGACTCTTTTCTTGTGTGCCCAAGTCAATATAATGATTATAGATCAGTTTTAAATTAAAAGGAGGGAATATCCAACCCCCAGAAGATGAAAAGAAGGAAGTGCTTGAACACACAGGCAGAACACAGAAAGCTAGAATAAATGCTTTGGCAGTCATTGCAGAGGATGCAAGGAAGAAGAGCACAGCAAATAATGATCCAAAAATGTTGATTACCACATTTTTAAAGCTGTGAGAGCTTCTTGAAAACATTGACCCAATCAATGATTACTCCTAAGAGAAACAAAAGGTAATTACTTAGGAGCTAATAAATCCAAGAAAGAAGATAAAAATAGTATCAGGGGAAAGTGTTAAAATGATGTGCAAAGGATGAAAGGATACTTTAAGTCCAGATGTTCCTTTATGAATTTATGGGAAATGAGCTTGCTTTTGAATAGCACTTTGAAAGCTCTCCAAGGAGGAAAAAAAAAAAAGCGTTTTAAAATTCCATATTTCTCATATAGCTGGGAGAATCTTGCTATTAATCAGGTCTCAGAAGGATGTCCTCAAATACAACTTGGTATTTCTCTTAGAGAATCTTATTTCCAGTGATGCTTGTTAAAAAAATTGGCTGCAATTATGTTGTTGATGTACTCGCACTATGGTTTATGACACTAACAGGTAGTACCTGTATGTTCTTGCTTCACCATGTTCTGCTTGTGAATATTTGTATTCACCCGTCTCCTGTCTCTTTCTATGAATGGGAAGCTGTCTCTGGACAGAGATATTTTTTTATTCTGTGTTGCTGCACACGTTGTGTAGCTGGGTCCTTGGCCTTGGCTAAGAATCACATTTAGTGTCAACAAGGATAATGCCATTCAACTACTTCCAAACTTTGCCATGCTTCAGAATCTTCTGACCTCTAACCTGTGCCCATTACAGTGAATTTCTACTGACATTTCTGGACTACATTTGGCTGCTTTGTACTCCTGACCCTCACTGATCCACTTTAACAAACAGACTGACAGTAATTCCATTAGGTTGAACAACTAGTTGGAGAAGTAGACTAAAAACCGAACCATTAAGACTCAAAAAGTGCTAAAGCAAATGAAAATAACTCGATGTTTATTAATGAAAAAAACAATCTAGGATTTTTTAAGTCAATCTCTTTATAAGATATACATAAGCAAATGCTACATGCTTTGCTGAATCATGGCAGCATGAAAGAAAAAAAAAAAAAGCATAAATTCATATAGTGGACTTGAGAAGTGATATTGATCATGTTCCTCAGGATGAGAGACAAAAGTTTAGTATGCTTTCTAGGTGGTAAAAAGAGTGTTTACAAGCCACTGTGTATTGAGTTTCTTTATTACTAGAGCGTTGAAGGTACTTGTATATGCTGAAAATCTCAGCACCTTTCAAAAGGTGACAGTTTTCTTGGTGTCATTTGTTTACACTTTCACTTTAGCAGCATACAAAGTCTTGAAGAAAGACCATGGCCAGTTAATTAACAATGTGGTAACTGGAAGAGTTAACTGAGAATGGAGGAAATTTTCTTTGATAAATGAAACTGTTGTTCTTCACTCAGTTGTTAAAGGGATTAGAAGCTTCTGGCATCCTGATGCAATCCTTCAGCAGGTCAGAAGTGTAGGTCACTAGTTTTGTCTGGTGTACTTCAACTCTTACGAAATCAAATTGCATCCACTCAGCTAAGTGAACTTATGCTTAACTTAAACCATTACAAAACACTGAAGAAAACATTTTCTTTCCTAATTACATGAAAATGAAGCTAGCAATAGTCTTGAGTGGTGAAGGATTTTTTAAGGACATGCTTGATATTTCAGAATCTTTAATTTCAGTTTTTGAAAGTTCCAAGTAGCTGTGAATGCTGCACATCATTATCTAAAATAAACACTTCATGATTTCCCTGAGCACATCCTGGAAGTAATGATCAGTTGCTGCCTATAGAAGATAACGACCAACAAATATTGTACTGTAGAAAGAATGAAATTTTGCACAGAAGTGCATACCCTATGCCTCTTTTAATTTGCACATTATTCAGATAGTATCTAAAAGAGTATTTATTTATACACCAGAAGTTAAACTCATTAAAACGCGCCACCACACAGACAACTCAAGATGTATATTTATTTTCCAAAATCTCATTAAGCTTGGGTACTTCTTCTACATTTCCTTTCATAATAATGAAGCACATACAATTTCTTTCTGCTAACACTGAACGAGGAATTTTTTTAAAACAAAGAGTACAGTCCTTATAGACATAACCATTAGGACAAGTGTATTCTGCCTCCCCATCTGCTTTTGCTTTAGTGATCTGCCAAGGACTCCATTCAACATCTTGCCTGATCTCCATTTTCAGGTGGAAGTACAACTTGAACACATAAAAATATACACTATTAGTAGTTGGAAGGGAGCGTGGAAAAAAATAAGAAAGGCTTCAGAGTATAAATCTGCTCCTTGTCTTAATTTAATCTTAAAGTGGAGTGTTTGAGGGGTTTATATAATTCCAAAGGGCACTAGTTCAGAGAAAGGCAGGTTGAAATTTGTCAGTTGTGTCATGTCCACTTCCTCAGCAACATCACCATTTCATCGCCCTGCCTGGGAAGTAGCTGTATTTATCCACAATTGTCAGTAAGTGCTTAGTAGCAAACCTGTACTAACAGTGCTGCTTTGCACTATGAGTGCTTACAAGTGGGTCACCTCATAATTACTCAGCATTGCACTGAACAGTCAAAGGCTGAGTTAAATTTCAGGGCCCCAAATCCTCATACTCTTATTTGGGGAAAAGAGTCATCACTGATACAGCAGTTCAGCTGAAATTAGCAAAGTAAATGTTGTCCTGAGGAAGGTTTCCAAGTTCTGTCCCTTATTTTCTGAGACTTTTTTTTCGTTTTGGATCTTCTAATTGTCATTTAAAATATGCCTGCTAATCACACTCCCCTCGTGAAGTAACAGGGAGTTTAAACCATGTGCAAAGTATGAAATTATCTGTTTGATTACTGCATATTTTTTACTCCTGGTGGAGTAAATGGAAGATAACGTTCGTAGCACATTGATGCACACAATTTTTAACACATGGAGGATCCAAATCACACAGAGGAGATACTGGGCCCCATTTTTTACCCACTGCCATCAGAGGAAAAATTCCCTTAGCAGAATTTGGCCTCAGATTTCCTAGTCACTTATTATTCTTAAATACTATTTAAAAACATCATACGAATCTTTACATACTTGACTTATCTAAATGCTTTGGCCAATCCTCAAAAGGCTCTCATTTTTCAAAGTTGTTTTAAACTGGAATGACATTTTGAATTCCTCCTCGTATGAGTAATCAGGCTAAAGCCTAGCAAGTATTTGTTACATTGCAAAAAAGATAAGTGAAGGGTGCAACTTCCAAAAGATTTTTTTCTTTTACTCTTTCTCCTGAAAGATTCTTTAATTTAATACAAAGAGCAACATCAAAGAAAAAAAAAAAAGTTAAATCTATCCTCTATCCTCACTTCCAGGGACTTGTTAGTAGGACGGTAATATTTATTTTTGGCTTCTTGAATTCTCTGCAGAATCACCTCAGTGTTCATTTATGATAGTCTTTTGAACAGATGTTCAAAGTAGAGATGCTTAATGGAAATATGTTATTAATACCCAGGTCCACCCAAAATGTCCTGGAAAAACACCTATTGTCTGTAACTGTGATTAAAGTATCTCTGTAAGTTCTATAGGAAGTTTGCCAGCCTCTTTGTAACTCAGTCTCCATTACAGGAGGAGATTGGTAGGTTAAGTAGTGGGAGTGACACTGCTTTATTTTAATTATTGTTATAAAATATAAGTATTATTTAATAAGTATGTGAGGATGAATTCAGCAGTAGGGCTTGAATGAAAATGTTAACTTTACACTAGAGTTGCCATTTCCATATTCCAAGAACACTTCATAAGGACCATTATGGCAAATTCTCTTTTCCCAAGGGAAGGGCCATGAGCTGACATCACTTTCTGAAAAGCTGTGGAAAATGTTGTGTCACCGTGTAACATGAACGGCCTTCATCGTGACCAGCCCAGCATCTGTGCAGATGTGATGAAAGTGTGCTTCATCTGGTGAATTGTACAGAATATGATGAGGCATCAGAATGTTAACAGAGGAGAGGGTTGCTACATGCACAGGAGATGGCTCTTTCTCTAGATTTTACTCTCCAGTAGAATGAGAGTGACTTTGTTTTACAAAGATCATCAGCCTGTAATAAGGATTTGGTGTGCAGGGCTCATGACCTTTGCTTTAAAAAATGTTATTGAGTGTCTTTCTAGTGATGAAGTATTCACTGCTGAGAAACAGTCTTGAGCATGATGATAAAATATTGCAAATGCCTACCTGGGGATGTACATCTCTAAAGGTGGTGTTTTTTACAGCTGAAATACGTTATGCTAAAATACTCCCAGTTGGCCTAATTAAAACCGAGAAGCGAGTGAATGCCATATTTGCCATCTTCATATTCTCATACTCTTAACACATATGACGTGCGTTTATGCTTCAATAAAGTTCATTAAGGACCACATAACCTAAAGATAAATGGCAGAAATGGTAATCATTGGATTATAAACCCATGACAATATTTTATAGTTAAAATGAATTTCAGAAAATTCCTTTCGGTAACTTTGGGTTGAATCCAAAGAGTATCATAAAGCATTAAATGGTTCTTTATACTAACAAATACTGAGTTTTCTCTGAGTTGTTGCACATGTGAGGTCCTGCATACAAACCACAGTAACTGGAGAATCCTTTTCTCAGGGCGCTCCAGTGAACTACAGAGAATTAGTGATCACACATCGTCGTCTGTGTGATTTTGTTAATCTGATTGCTCTCTGTTCATAAGTCAATTTAGAGATGGGAAAGTTACCATCTCCTCTGGTGTATTTTCAGCTTCTTATGACCTCATAGAGAGGTCATTTAGATTTAGTTCTGTGACATCGTAGGAGCAGCATGGTAACACAGTTTTACTGGCCAGATGTAAAAGGAAGCAGAGATTGCTGTTTGCAGTGCTATGTTGTTTGATCTGGAGCAGAGAATAAGGGTGCTCCTTCAGCCTTTCCCAGTGATTGATATGCTTTGAAGTGAGGTGCAGTGGAACTGAGCACAACAGCAGCACTTTGTACAGAGACTGAAGGGGCTGAAGCAGAGCACAGGACACTGTATAACAATACTCTCATCCCAAACTTACCAAAGTCTACTCTCCCCCAGGAGGAATTACTTATGGGAAATGTCATAGGCCATTCCAGAAGGGAAATATCCTTCTCCATCTTCAGTGCAGATGACTGAATGCAATGATCATAGAATAGTATCATAGAATACCAGGTTGGAAGGGACCTCAAGGATCATGTGGTCCAACCTTTCTTGGCAACCTTTCAGAAGCATGGTCTAGAACAAGATGGCCCAGCACCCTGTCCAAGCAAATCTTAAAAGTGTCCAATGCTGGGGATTCCACCACTTCCCTGGGGAGATTATTCCAGTGGCTGATTATCCTAATGAAAAATTTTCCTCTTGTGTCTAATCAGAATCTTGCCAGGAGTAACTTGTACCCATTACCCCTCATCTTTTCCATGTGACTCCTCATATAAAGGGAGTCTCCATCTTCTTTTAGTCACCCTTTAAATACTGGAACATGGTGATGAGGTAGGTATCCCCTGAGTTTTCTTTTCTCAACACTGAAAAACCTAATTATCTCAGCCTTTCCTCATATGGCAGCTTCCCAGTACTTTTTTCTCTTCCCAGTCTTTTGATCATTGCTCTCCTGGTTGGTTTGAAATTGGCTTTGTTTGAGGCATTGATACCAGATTCAGGTATCTTGCTGAAAGTTTGGCAAAGTCTGTCTTCCAAAGCTGCAAAACACTCATCAGCTCATTGATTTCCTTCTTAATTACTGCCTCTTAGTTCTCAAGCAGACAGTTCACACAAGCTGACTTTCCTGTTTCGAGAGGATCATACTATGGGGTCATGCAGTCATTGGGAAAAAGAGAATTGATTATTATTGAAGAATTAAAACTCAACTGTCATATTGTAATAGTTAGGCTTTATTTTTCTTGATGATTTTTCAATTTTCTACGGGACTTTTATAGTAACAAGTTGGGTTTTTTTAATGTTGATTTAAATAACGGCTTGTATCCTTACTATTTATTAGGCTTTAAAATGCCTACCCATTTGTGTAGTACATCACTGTGAAATGCACTGTAGCTAACGCTTATGTCATAAGCAGGACAGTGACCTCTAATGGTAAATAAGCAACTCACATGATGAATTGCCAAGACTTTTCTCATTATAATTGCAATGAAGCTGCATTTTCTGTTCCTTTCTTCCGGGCCCACAGTAGGCACAGGCAGAGCAGTTGTCACCTAAGGCAGCAAGACAATTAGGAGCAGAAAAACCAGCCCCGACCCACTGCCTGAGCCCTGGCGATCTGGCTCTTGCTGCTGCCTCGGGAGAAGCCGATGTATGTGACATGGTCACTTCAGGTGTGAGTGCAGCAAACCCCTTTGAAAAATCTGTCACCCCGTGTTGTATCATCTCATCCCTTTGAACAGCAGCAGAGCAGCCACGTTTTGCTCCCTTTCCACATCTCTGACCAGTTTTCCCCTCCTTTCTTCCCCTTCCTAAAAGAGGTGTGACCCAGGCCCTCTGCCTTTAGATGCTAGTAGTTCGTTTCTGAGAAGCCCTGGGCCAGCTTTGTCTTTATTGGAGGCAGGAGCAGGTACTGCCCAGAGTACAGCTGGAAAACCTGAGACAGACGTTGATCCGCTCGATGCCAGAGAGAGCCAAGCTGGGAAATGCAGCTCTGATGGCCTTTCTCTTTTTTTTCTGGTTAAACATGACAAAACTTTTATGCTTCTCTATGCAAAAGTCTGAACTAGCACAAATTCAACTCCGAATCTAATGTATAAAAATACTAATTTGGTGAGAATTCTGAACTTATACATAAATATTTCCCTTTAGTCTTCCTAATACTAGATCATATTATGAAGTTATCTCTTGCTGTTGGAACTGGGATAATGCTGTTATGGCAGCTCACATACAGATGTCCTACGTACGCAGCACCAGTTGCAATCTGGTGCAGCCGGCACTCGGCAGTGCCAACACTGACATGGTGTCTGCTCTGCGCTTACTGGCTGTAATCATCAGGTCAAGATGAGAAACACTTCTTCAGGTGGAATCAGATCAAAGTAAGCTAGCACATACTTCCCCAGCGTAATCCTGAGCTTTCTGGGCAACGGCGTTTGAATGTTTCACTTTCAGCTGTGTGGGAAACTGGAAACGGTTTGCCAGGAAATTTCCCAGAACACCCTGAACAGGACTGCTCTGCTCTGTGACTTCTTTGGTGAAACTTACGCTGTCTCTCAGCAATTTCTTTTATTTTTTGCTGCAAGTCACATCTTGATCATTCTTACACTTGGAAGAGATTTTATTTTGCCACTTGGTGTATTACAAGATACAAGCTGCAGATTTTGAAGGCTCCTGGAAACTCAGGGTTTTTTTTCACACTTATTCCCAATATTACTGTAATTTTGTGTGTTTCTGGGTTTGATTTTTTTTTTTTTTAAATTCTCATAGCATTAGCGTCTGTTTTGCTTTTATTTAGTACCAGGAAGGCAGCCATGACAAGAATATCTGCATTGACACCTGATTTCTTCAGTGAGATTTTCAAAGTCAATCCAAAAATCTCAAATCTGTACCTGAATAATTGAATCTGTGCTGAAGTCAGAAGAATTTTATTATTCAAAATTCTTTAGCAATACTTGGTCTTCAAGATTTCTAGCATTCCAGGTCAAAATCTTATGAAAAAAATCTGTGATGTGAGCCTTAATTTAAAAATGGATCTCAAAGAACAGACTGTTTCCTTCACACATGACTGTGTGGATAAGCCATTGGGAACAAGTCAAATGCTTGCAGTAGTATTTAAGGCTGATATTTAAAATATAAATAAGGAATCTGGATGCATTTGAAAAGGAATGCACAAGTGTGGTGTGAGATTCTGAAGGATGGGACTGAAAGTTGGTTAAGTTCATATTTAAGCAGTCAAACTATTTCAGTTTGGAGGAGTCTGGATACATATCCAGCCTCTCCTAAATGTCCTGCCCATGGAGTTTAAGTATCTTCTTATTGCTGATTTTGGATTAGCGTTGTTTGATTTCTTTGAAAGCACTCTGAGTCTTACCCCTTTTTCTCCTGAAATTTTCTGTCTGAGATTAGAGATACAAAGACACTGCTATTTTAAAATAATTTCTTATATGTTTGACCTGTTAAATGTGATTTTTGTCTCTCTTTTCCTCACTGTTTATGTTTTGTCCATATGTTCTCATGGTGCCTCCACTGCCACAGGCTTTACAGTTGTTTGAATAATTCTACCTCTGGGGTGCTCATAGATGTAAAATGTACCAGTTCCATAATGTTCTGCAAAGGGCTTCCTGCATTTAGAGTCTTTCTAACAGATTAAAAGCTCTTGCATGTAAAAGTAATATGAAAGAAATTATTTTAAGTTATTTTGCATGTTTAAGTTATTAAAAATTTTCTGTGATAAGAACATAGCATAAACCAAAATTAACTAATAAAATAAATCTTATACTACTGAAAAAGGGAAAGGAAATGAACCAGCTTTTTGGTGGACGGTGGTTTTGGAAGCAATATTCGTTTAAGAATTAGTTTATACAGTTTGAAACTGATGTATTCCACAGAACTGTAGCTAACTTAGTAACAGCAGCCAAAGGAGAAGGTAACAGAGTTTATGACTTCCTAAATGTATTTCTTGGTGAAGCCAGAAGGTAAAATATTTTAAGATTTGTATGGTGGTAGGGAGTAGATTATAAGTGTGCTGAGTGTTGGACATTGGACCAGAAGGGTTGGATAAAACCGTATTTTTAAACTGTTTCAGTACAGTTCAAAGCATTTGTTGAATTACCTGTGATAGAGATAATGAAAAACATATTTTATTATTCTTTCCTAGTAGCTGGAGTATTTCATTTTGTCAAAATTGCAATTCTACTTCTGGGAAATTGCATCCCACTTCAGGTTAACATTATAAACAAAGAGATTTAAATTAAGGAAGCGCAAGCAGTGCAACATGGGCCTTCCTTGTCCTTGCTATAAGCATGTTAAACTACAGTGATTATCTCTGAGTTTTCTAATATACGTTAACTGGATCATTTGGAGACTAGAATTAAAGTTATTTGATATCATATCTAAGTCTCACAAATATATTTTTTCCCTGAAACCTACTGGAAGACTTAATTTAACAAATAAACACTTTGTGACAATTCCCCAATATTAAAAACATCCTGTTGCTGTTTCAGAGTGCTTTATAAAACATTGCAAAAGGTTAGATTGTCAGACAGTTGAGTTGGAACTTTAACATGAAAAATTTACATTGAGTGCTCTTGCACAGTCAGTAAAATAAGAGAGAAATCTATACTGTTGCTCAGCTATTGTAATGAGGTTCCTTATAATCTTCTACTCTTTTTTTGCCTGCAGGTTTTCATCTTTTTATATAATACATGTATGTATGTATTAGCTATGAATAAAATGTAATAGAATATAGGAATATTGGAAAGTAATACATGTATTTCTGTGGTGCTGTTTCTGTCAGAATTTACTATATCCTGCTTTCTGGTCTAAATACAAGGGGGACTTTAAAAGCACTTGCTGGAATGGACTATTTATACCCTGTCTTTAAAATCCTTTGTGGTACTTAGTGATATGGAGAAAAATACTGTTTAATAATAATAATAAAAAATCTAATTTTGGTTCATCAGGATTTTTAGCTGTGACATATACAAATACATATTCCAGATTTGTGTTTTCACATCTCTGCAAATTTGAAATTATTATGTGTTATCAAGCCATAAACTGCTAATAATACAATAATAGCACATTTCTTCTATGTTATGAAATGGCAATCAACGAACAATCTGAAGCTAATAACTGTGTAGCGTATTTGGAACTTCATAATGGTTTGGGGATTTGTAAAGTACCCATGGGTTTCTTTAAAATCACTTCTGAGCACACTGATGTGTGCATTCAGCAATGGCAGAATGAAAAGATAAGAAACTGCCAAGTATTACCCCTGAAAACTAATATACAAGAATATTACAAATGTTTTAAGTGACCTGACCATTGAGGTGCAATTAGACACTAATTGTGGTGGATTCTTAGAATTTCCTGTATGACTGTATTGATCCAGTGGGCAATGGAAAGCAAGGACAGGAAAGCATTATCACAGAACTACACACAGATGCTCAAGCACATCTTTGAGAGGCTATAGGGAAATAGTTGGCTGCTTGCATCCTGTCTCTGTGGTGCTGCAAGGTCTTCCTGGGGAAGATCAGAACTTGGAAAAAGAAAATCTCTCACCCAGTTAATAGCTGCAATTAATGAGAGCCTTAAAGAGCTAGGAATTTTCAGAAGGTATCTATACTTTTCAAAAGCTGTCACCCATCACAGTGAGGTGGAAGCAGAGTCTATGCTATACCTGCAGTGGCCTATGCAGGAGGCCAGCTAAATCCCCAGTGCACTCCTGCACCCAGTTCAATACATCCCTGTGCCACTGTGTGGAACACTTTGTGCAGAGTGATGGAGCCCAGCCTCAATATTAAGAGTGTGACCCATATTCCATCTGACCTGTCCACAGATCCCATCTATTCTCACAGCACGCGAAGTTGGGAACATCTATGAAGGTTTCCACAGATGAATTTACTACCCATTGTCACCTGAATAAAAGCACTGCAGGAACATATGGTGGCCCTTCAGTCTGGGGACACTGTGCCCAGGATGTTCTCCTGCGCGTGTAGCATGAACACAGTCTCCTCTCCCCACTTGAAGATGTGGCCTGTTGCATCATGTGTAGTCCAGGAAAGCTGCTTTTTGTTTTGGTTTTGCTGCCACTTGGATACTAATGATTGTCATGTCTCATGGGTGGCCTGTTCTTCAGAGCTCAGGGTGTATGTGGCTGGAGAGCAGATTGTGGGTGGTTGCCATACTGAAGCTGTGTTCAGGACAAGCTTTGGAGCTGTGCTGATGCAGCTTGTGCTGTGCAGCCCTGATCTGTCTGGGGGGAAAACCAGCAGTTGGATGGCCAAGAACACTGGCAGTACGAGGTCTCCTTCAGAGCTAGCTGCATGCCCACCTCCTGTCATTCTTCCCTTGGTTACCAAAGATCAGCCATATGACAGTATTCATGCAGAGTACGTAGGGCTGGCAGAGGGTTTAAGCATGTTTCTTCTGGATAGGCTTCCAGTGGGGCTTGGCCACCTGAGTGGCTAATTCCACCAAATCCAGAGGGATCCTTCAAATTGAACTTTTCTTTAGTCTTTTTTTTTGAAAAAGTCCTGGTGAACTTTTGTTGCAGACAGTGGTATCTGATTTTTAAAAATCTTTGCTATGAAGAAACTTAGCAGAGGAAGCAAAGTCTCCTGCATTTATTCTATTAATACTGGAAGAACTTCTACATCTATCCCTCATTTTGTGATAGATGATGATTTCCTATAAAGATATTATAATGTGGAACTTGAATTTTCACAGAAGGTATCTTCTAAAAGAAAGCTTTAAAAATCACTAAGAAATGTAGCTACTTTAAAAGCGTATTTGTGGCCATTGAATTATACAACACCCAAAGACACAAATCAGACGCACAATATTATTTAACCAAGATGACTCTAGCTTTTAAGTTCTTGATTTTTAAACTCCTCTATATTGCAGGAATGGATGCATGCTATTTAAAAGAAAGAAAATTAATCTGTGCTAGAACTTTCACGTGGCTTATACTTTGAACCGCAGATGCTGAGGGCAGTGTATACTTTTTATGTGAAAGGGAACAGAGTTCAAATTTAGGACACTAACCACTTGGAGGCTTAACCAGTTTAGATACAATGAAATTCCGCAATTAACCTTAAAATCTGCCTCTGCAGAACTGCAGATTAATCGGTTTTATATCTCAATCAACCATGAACAAGCAATATAGTGCATTGAACAAAAGAACAGGAGATTGCAGCATAGCAATGAGTTGGATTCTTAGTGTATCTCTAACAGGAATTTTAATCTTGTAATTCCTGTGTCACAGGCTTGAATCTCTAGGTCATAGTAAATGATCCCCAAGAAATTCTTAATCTGTTGAAGCCCCATATTAAATAATATGGACATAAATGTCCTGTTTGACAAGTATATATTATTTATAATGACTTTTTACTTAACTGTAAACACTGTATAGAACAAAAAGGAAATATCATTATAGCTGATTATTACAGAGTCACCGATGTATTGGAAGAGCTATTAAATCTGTCAAAAGCACTCTGAGGCAAATTTTAGACAAATTTTGTATAGCAAACTCTAAATATGTTGATCTGCTTCCGATATTCTCATCTACTAGTACCTCTGAAAGCTACGCTGACAAAGCAAAGGGAACAGGACACCCAGTAGTCCAAGTGGATTAAAAACTACAATTGGCAAACCAGGGAAAGGATAAAAAAAAAAAATAAAAAAAATTCCAGGAAATCATCATAGGAGCTGTAATTTAAAATATATGTAGTCAAAAATTGTATTTTTATATACCATAACTTCAAAATTTTATTGAATTTCGGGTGATGCATTTAAAGGTTAACATTATTCAGCACATAATGTCCACTATGGCTCTAACATCAATCAAGAATGAATTTCTACATCTCACGCTGATGGATATGTGCCTTGCAGTGTGACTGTTCTGCCTTTCTTCTTGAAACAACCAGATTTATTTGAAGCGGGCAAGTCATTATATTCAGTCTGTTCACTGTAGCTCTCTTCCTACTTCCAGAGTTAGCTGCCATTAACATTAATGGAGGTGTGCTCAGAGAGAAGAAATTAAATGTCTTAATTTTCTTGCATCTGGTAGACAGCTGTACTTTAAAAGCATGCCATACAGGAAAGTGAGTAAAGAACAGCTCTTCCTTTTATATGCTGATTCCTTCTGTAATAAATACAGGCTAGGGAATGAAGTATTACAATATTCAACTGCTGCTGAAAATTGTACAACTAAACCCCTGGACTGTGTGTTTGACAGAAATTAGCTGTATCGTATCCCCAAACCACTATTTTTTGTTCCAGTATGCAAATTAACCGTTCAAAACTCACTGTGGACAAACTGAAATAGTTTGTGGCAGCTTGGGCACATCCCAACCATACAATCAGGCAGAGTCAGTCTGGGAAAAGATGTTCTTTCTCTAGTCTGTGCAGATCTATGGTGAATAGATGGTGGTGTGTTTTTTTTTGAAAGTGAGACAGCAGCAGCATTTTCCTAAATGACCTCTGTACCCAAGAACCTCAAGTTAGTGCAGTGTTATTAAGCATTGCCTGTGACAGTATCAGACTGATAGCACCAGAGATCAAGCTTGCTGGTCCACAGAGGAAAGCAGGTTCCACAGTGAGTTGGTGAGATTATAATTGTGACTGATCTACCCACGGTGTCTTCAGAAACTGCCTGTGGGCATAACCATGCAAACATGTGTTTTATGACCAAACACATAATACAGATCATGATACAAGTTAACAGGGTGATCTAGGACCCGTTGAAGTTAGTGTTTACTGCTGGTATTGGTGGATCCAATGTCTTACTCAGGATGCATTTTCTTGATCAGATCGAGGTGACCTACAATGAATTGCCACTGATCTGTCTTATTCTTCAGCCAGCCCAGGGCAGAAGGTGGGACAACCCTTTTCAGTGACAATGCAGTTTTAGATCGTCTTAAATTGATTATGAAACCACATCCTTACACAGCAGTGATAGTATAGTAGGGATGCAGAAAGCAATTTATTGCACTGTCATGTGACAGAGCAAATAACTTTATTCAATAAAAATTTCAATTTGTCCTATCACATATCCTTCCATGTCCTGCACTCTGCCAGTCACTGTAGTACAGCTGCAGTGACATTTCTGACGTCCCAGGCAGTACCGATGTATAATAAAACTTGTCTTTTACTCAAAAGACCCAAATATCTGATTAGGAAAACATAAGCTTTAACCTCAAGTAATCCTTTTCTTTCAACTCCTCACTCAGATTAATATATGTAAGTTCCCCCAGAGAATCCCTAATAACTTCTACATTTTTCCATCCGTGGATACAATTGTCTCCCATTTTTATTTGCAGTGGTCAGCTCCATTTGGTGTCTGCATTTTCAGTACGCACAAAGACTCTTCATTATTGTTCTGTTCCTTTATGGTTTTGAAGAATTGCCAATTTACAAGTGGTCAGTTAGACCTTTACTTCAGACAGTAGTCAACGTGTGTTATCTAGTTGATGGGGATCTTTTTTTTAAATTCAAATTATACTATATGAAGATTAATCTAAAAGGGAAAGTGGGCACGGAGAACTCCTCAGGGCGGTATGGAGTTATTTTTCCTTTGGACTCCACTAGGCTGGTCCCTGGCCACAGTGGCAGATAGAGCAACAGAGTTACGTAATAAATTCGTCCCTTTTAATTCTATTTGTGAAGATTTATAGAATTTAGGACCTTATGATTTGGGACTCGGTCCATACATAGTGTTCTTTTTGCACAGAGGGAAGAACAAAAAGTCTTCTTTTACGACTTGGCTGGGTGTCCTGCCTGGGACAGTTTTCTCCATTGCGTGTGTTTTTCTCTAGTAGAATTATGGACGATAAAAGTGAAACAGAAGTCGCAAATTTCCAAATGGCAACTTGACTTTAAAGGCCAGAACTGACCATGAATGAAAACTATTTCTACAAGCATGAAACCCTAATTCTTTTCTCACATGAGTGTCAATCAGAATAACTCGAGTGAAGCTGCAGTGACTCAGATTAAACAAAAAAGTATGTGAAAGGGAACACAGTTCAAATTCAGGACACTAACCACTTGGAGGCTTAAACACTTCAGATACAACATTTCGTTTGCAGTTTCCAATATGATGTTTTTGATGGGACGTGGTAAGTGATGTCAGAATTAAGCCTTTCAATATAACAGCAGTGGGTAATCTCAAGAACTGTATTGTAACAGAAATACAGCCCAGAAATGTCTGGTTCCATTTGAAAGATGGTTTTCTTGGTGCATTCAAGCTGGCTGTGCAAAATCCTATTACTCCTAACTAAATGTTTACAGTAACAATTTTGCTGATGCTAGTTTGAGCATCTGTGAAGCAGTTCTCAGTTGACTTTTCTCACTTTTTCTTGTTTGTACCATATACATTATTGTTCCATCTTGTTCTGTGCTTAGGCTGAGAATCACAGTCAGCTGACAGAAATTCCTGCTATAAACATTTTTTTTTCCTGGAGTTTCCAGAGAGTGTAGTGCTTCACTGCAGCAAGGGAGACCTTCCTAAAGAACAGGACACTGCAGAGATCAAGAATAAAATTGCTTGGCTGCTGAGCACCTGAATGTTTCTACAGGGACTTTGAATGCCTTGACATAAGGTGGGGTAAAACCTAGGTCATGTTTACAGGGTGTTAATATTTCTCTGTAATGGTGCCAGTGTGCCTCTGCTTTCCTGAGGGTGTGCTCTGTTCCAGAATAATCCTTTAAATCCTTTTATTCTAAAATAGAATGCCTGCAGAAAAGAGACAATACTGAGGGTCTGATACTTGCTCATCTGTAGTTATGCTGGTCAATATAACCATGCAGACAAGTTTTTAAACAATGTGGAAAAGCCAGAAGAGTTTCTTTGTTTTGAACTTATGCATATGAATCTTACAAAGATTTTCTCCCCATGTTAGACTATATGATGTAGTAGGCATTGCTCTTCTAAAAATACCTTCTTGCATTCTCTCACATGCCTATGTATATGTTGGGGCTTTTTTTATGATAAAAACAAAAGCCACACCATTACAGCTGCCATCTTATGTCTCTTAAATCTCCTAAAGATTCTTTTCAGCCTTGATGTATCTTCTGGGCATCCAGAGCCAGCTGGTGAGCATTGACTGTCCTATTCATTCTTTGCCTTCTTTTACCTCATCCTATCACCTAATTTTCCATGCCAGCTATTTGTAATCATCCTTACTAAGGAAACAAAACCTAATAGAATAAGAAGCGTATGTCTTGCAAGTATACTCTTGACTTCATGCTGTTCATTTGCCTGCATGCTATCACCTTGTACCTGCTTCTCTGTTCACACCTCACTTGACAGTACAGCCTTTTGAGGTAAGACTGGGTTTTTATTCAGTGTTTGCATAGCACAGCAATAATCTTTCCTTGCACTCCAAATACTGCTATCATATGTATTTGCACAATAGTAATGAAGAAAGGTTCTAATACTCCAGAGAATAAAGAGGAAAAAAAATTGTAGTTAAAAGGAGTGACTGTAGTGATGCAAGATTCATACAGACTGAAAGTAGAAAAATGGAAGACTATGCTGCACTTCATAAAACTCCACTGTTACATAACTTTGTATAAATTTCAGAGGAGTGTGAATTTATGTCCATATCGTTATCAGATCATTCCACTTTATTATTCACTTTTAAATAAATAAATAAAAATTCTAGAAGAATATGTTTATCCCTGCAGAGATATTTCAGTAAAATAAAAAGAAAGGTAACAGCTAACTCGCTATTCTGTATCTAACAGGTCTACACTGGCCAGAAAAAGAAAAGAAAAAAGGGGGAAGAGTAAAACTCTGTCTGATCTCACTTTACACTTAGACCTAATTAAGGTTTTACATAAGATTATAAAAGTAACAGTCACTCTACACAAATATGATAAAGTTGAAGACTTTTTATGGGCATAATAAAGAGACTTTTTAATTTATGTTGCAGTCAACTAGTCACTCTCACTAAAAACTTCCCCTTGACTGAGATTCACTAATACCAGATTAAAATTTGTAGTAAAATGATTAGAAAATAAAATAAAACAAAATAAAATAAATTAAAATAAAAATAGTGATAATTGCAGTGATATGGGACAAAACACAGTTATTTTAAATGGATCGAAGCTGCTATAGGGTTGCAACTTGCTCTGGCCAGGAATAAGTGAGCAACGTTCATTTTCATTGGACTTCACAGAGCACATTTGGGAGATCATTTAAATCAGACAAATCCAGCTTTCCTTTTTATCCCTTGTGAAGTTAGTAAAAAAAAAAAAAAAAAAAAAAAAAAAAAAAAAACTGAAATCGAAAAACCCACGTTAGAAACCCAGTG
>WTSP01003756.1:81584-100669 GCA_025331215.1 Actenoides lindsayi | reverse complement strand
CTCAGAGCCTTGTCCAACCTCACCTTGAATATCTCCAGGGATGGGGCCTCAACCACCTCCCTGGGTAGCCTATTCCCATTAAGATCTAAAGTACAAAATTGGTGGTCAGGAATACGGAACAGAGGGAATTAATAGATTATGAGAGACCTCTTTGGTGTGGAAAAAGAGCAGAGGTGGGTTGATAGGAAAAAGCATAATAAAGTCATGGAGAAGATGAGTAAGGAATGATTAAGCCCTCTGTAACACAGGAACTCTGAAAGGAAAACAAAGGAAGCACTTTTTCACACAATGCATAGTTAAGTTGTTGGACTCATCATCCCAAGATCTCGAGGCCAAAAATATGATCAAAGTGAAGTTTAAAAATATACATCAAGATAGGTTCATATTTCCAGTAAACTCAATGACCCAAGTATGCCTACTGTCTCATAAGGTCTCTTACTAGATTGACAAAATCCTTTCTAAAGAAAGGATTACTCTGTTTTATGCTCTTTCTCTAAGCATCTGCTGTTGGCTATTGTCAGCATTACTTTTGGCACTGGGATAGCCACCCTGCTTATATATTCTCTTGTTGTTAATGAAAATTTAATACCTTTTGAGTTTTAAAACTTTTAATCAAGGATTTAAAAGCTACATTTCAGAATGGTTGAGGTTTTGTATACTTCATGGTAAAGCTTGAAGGATTCTGCTTATCAGAAAACGTGATTCTGCAGCCTGTAAAAATCTAGTTCCTTTAAGCTATTGCAAAGTAGAAACATGAACCCCTGTTTGAAAATGTTTGTTTGTTTGTTTAACTTAAGTTCCAACTTAAGTTGTTGGAAAGGTTTCCATTCAGTGTTCATTAATAGTTAATGCTTATTGTAGCACTATCAGATAAACAGTATTGTTTCACTTTGCGTTTATGTGTGTCTTCAAGCGATGAAGCTACTGAATTCTGCTAGGACTTTTGTGTCCCGCTTAGAAATAGGCCGATATCAAAAAGTTTTCAAGCTCAGATGGGTTTGTCTAATGATCTCCCTTTGAGCTGGAGATCTTCAGAGAACAGGCACTCTCATGAGACTGATGGTATTTCCTGTTTCTCATCAGACTAGAAATACAGTAGCAGAGGAAGAGTTTTTCTCTTAGCACTGTATGATATTTGAGCTGGTGCCTGAATCTAGGAAGTGCCACGGTGCATATAAACGGAAATAAAACAAACAAGCAACTTTAGTGTAACCTTTTCAGACACCAGAAAAGGTTCATATTTGGCTTGTATTTGGACAGCAGCAGTTCACTCCTCCCCATCCTTGTGATGTATTTTTGTCCAGAATTAAGGACTAATGTGCCATTTTTTGAAGTTAATGAGATGCTTTTCGTAAATCTGTCTGCTGTAAAGCTCTAACAGAAGTATTGTACATTGTAAAGACATTGTACTGCACAGTGGCGCCCAACAGACTAATCATAATGTAACATTTCTTTGTAGGAGTGAAAATGCATGTCTAGAAAGATCTCTTAATGAGACAAGTTTTCAATTTAAATAGGTTCTAATTTATTTTCTTGAAAGCTCTCCTGTGATTTCTTTTTTAAAATGTGCAACCATGGATATAAATTTATGTATGTGTAGATCTTAAACCTAAAAAGTCAAACATCAATTTCAGATGGTTTCAAAGTAGACAAGTTAGAACTAGCACACAAGATTTCTATTGACGCAGAGGATTATAATATAGAGTGACTAAGGGTATGTTTGTGTCCTTCCAGTGCACATGCACGCACATTTTCCATTTTAACAGTTTTTAAAATTCACATTAAAGTATTTGTATGTTTTATATTTGTTTATATTTGTATTTTAATGGTGTGTTTGTGTGTAGATTTCATTTTTTATTTATAATAAAATATAACTAAATATAACTCTCCCTCTCTATATAAAATAATGCTGAGGAGTAGGTGGTTTTGTCTTTTTATGTTTCAAATGTATTCCAGCTGCATTAGGCTTTGGCTGTTATTTTCACCTTGCTGAACACATGATTCTGCTGTGGTGAATATGTGCGTAAGTGAGGTTTTTCTTGTGGATTTCCTGCAGATACTGGGTAGTTGCAGATTATGCAAAGGTAGCAAGACAGTTTATTATTCCGGATGTTAAGAGATGTAGAAGGCTTCTGAAATGTTTTGTTTAAAATATTCCTCTTTTGGTATATTAGAGGAAAACCTACTGTGAGTGCCCAAAACACAGTACCTAATTATCCTATCTGTGGTGTGTGGTTATGCTGTAAAGCCATTTCCTGTGAATAAATCAGTAACAGAAGCAAACTGTTACAGCTACCTCTAATTTGAGAAATTTTAGAAACTCCACTCAAGATCTTTTTCTAAAGAAAACCTAAGTGATCTATACATGTCCTCAAATATCTTTTTTCAAATTTCCTCAAATATCTATTTTTCACTTACATTTGGTACTGGGAAGATTTTAAAATTTGGGTGAAACAGATACTTCCTAAGCACAGTTCAGTCATCAGAACCAAAAGTTTGCCATAGTGAGCAAAGCTACTCTTGGTTGCCTCAATGATAAAACTTCTTCAGCTCAAAGAAGCCAATTCAATGTGGTAACTTTATGGGAGATAACTACTGAATCTAGAGAATCTGAAGGCACTTCACTGTCTGGTAGTGATCCCACCTTTGCTTTAAGCTGCTTCTTTGGTGAATATAGACTTTGCAGTGGCCCAGATTAAACCTGTCTGATACCTGATCTTTTTTCAGTTCATTTCTCTTGGTGAATTTAGAACATGGAATTAGCATCACAGTTCCTTCCAGAGTACTTCTCAGAATGGAGTGCATCAAAATGAGATTCAAAACTTGCAGTACTTTGAGAATGCAACTGCCTGAAATCAACAGGCAGCTGTCCAAGATTAACAAAGTGGTAGGAATGCTAGAAAAGGAACAGCTGAGGGTAGACACATTTCTTGAAAATGTTTCCCCTTTCTGGAGACCAGAGATAATCTGCGCTGGTCTTTAGAAAGGATGTCTTTATTCTGTGGAGGTGCAGAACTCAGAGCACAGCTCTAAGCTCTGGCTTTAAAAGACTCCTGGGTAGGGTTGATTCTTTTAAGATATGGCCAGAGGCACAGCTGGTGATGCTCGTCCTTTTTTACTGAAGGTTACTACTTAGAGCACTTACAATGGAAGTACAAGGTTTTGGTCAGTGATTTTCTCTGCTTAAAGGCTTTTATACCAACAACTTTCACCACTTGTAATAAAATCCTAGACAGAGACTAGAAAATAGTAAAGAAGAATATTTTTCATTGCATTTATTGCAAGTGTGCAGGAAAAATTGAAGAATCACTGAGTCAAGAAGAAAATCAATGAGGAATCAGGAATCTTTTGTAGTTTACTACTTAGTGCATTTCTCTAGGAGAAAAAACTCATGGTCTCTAATGCCTGTTCTGAGCACCACTCTTGTCTGGTAGTTAGAGTGCTCCTAAATAGAAGACAATATGGTGAGTGTACTATTTTATATGTTATAATGTAGAGAGCATGGGCAGGAGCTCCTCTCCAAGTCCCCTCTTTGATTAAAAAAGCAGCTTTGCTACTGTATTTGTAGGGACCCCAGTGCTCCAAGTGTGTGTTATGAATTGTTTGAGAGTACCTATCAGACTGGTCACCTCACATATTTTAGTAGAAATATACATCTTTTGGATCCTGGAATCACTCCAAGCATTGACTTGTCCAATTCATTTAGACTTGGAAAATTCTCATTACCCTCAGAAGAATGCAGAGGACTATAACAGAAAGCATGAAGAGTGGAGTGTGCCTGGGCTTGAGAGCAGACTTAAGTACATAATCACCATCTAAATCTTAGGTGCATGCTTGAGACCTAAGCTGTCTGTTGCTTCTGGCCCACAAAGCCATTTTGACTTGCTGCTTTGCTTTTTTCCTTCAGTCTACTCTGTTCCTTCTCTGTTCTTTCTATTTAGTGTGGCATACTGCAAGGACTTAGGAAAATCCTTAGATGTGTGCACACATATTAAGTCACTGTTTGAAATCAAAGATATCTGTATGCTCCTGTAGAACTAGGTCTCTACGTTGTATCAATTTTACTCCATTGCTTCAAATTTATCAGGTAGAACACATGTGCTGTATGTTAAATTGCTATATCAACATATCATGAGTGCACTGCTGAACAGTACTTGCACTCCTAGTGATTTTAACATGGCTTCATTTGTTACAATATTAATGGAATGTGAGGCTTTTAGAGGGGAATTCTCAACAGCTTTGATCCATATGAAATCATAGCCATGTATCTAATCAACCTAACATTTAGATTTCTCTGGTAGTTTTCTCATGTGAATCCAGGTACTCTAAAACAGGTAATGTATTTCTGATTACCTGATAATCCTCTGTAGAATTTTAGCTCTAACCTCAGCAACTCTGCATTTGGTGTCTTCTTTAAACTGTGTAATATAACCTCTGTTAGCGAGGAGTCTCGATTAGAATGTAGAGAGAAGATGCAACAGGTAGACCATATCAAGGACAATCTGTATTAATTACACATGATTGCTCTTTACTAAACTCTAAGTTTGCCCTTGCTTTACTCAAAGTTTGTCAATGAAAATGAAACTCACAAATATATACCTTTGCAGAAAATTCTCTTTGCCTGCCATCAATTAAGAGTAAATCGTTTTGTCCATAATTCCTCTCCAGACATTGCTACATGACATTTTCAGCAGGATTAAAGATTTCATATCTGTAAACTATCCAGCAACAAAAAAGGACATTTAATATTTCTGAGTTACAAACATTTTTATAAAAGAAAATACCAGTGTTTTTTGAACAGCTCCAAGAGTTATGAAGACATGAACCTTGGAAGAGACTTTTAGCCAGTGCAGAGTACATCGGGAGGTTAGGTAGCTGGTTTGTTTTGTTGTGTCAACAGAACACTGCTTATTCAGTACACAGTCCAAAAAAGATATCTTCTTTTGAAATGGAAGTATAACTCCCTGTGCTCCATGTTCCCACCAATCCCATGATGAATGTTTGTAAATCAGTGATTTCCTTAAGTGGGAGAGAAATGGAGATCCTCTGCCATGAAAAAACATGCCATAAGCTGTGGGAAAATGAAAGCTTCCTATTTTGTATTATTCTTTCTGATCCTATATTTTCTTTTCCTGGCTAGAACTGTAAGTACATATGGATGAAAATAAAACAACAAACCAACCACTGTCACTTCCTTTTTCAACTTGAAATTTGTAAAAATTTTTAAATTCAATGTGAAATTGTTTACAAGATTTTATTTTGTCTTAAAGTTTGCTCACCCCTGATCAAGAATTCTATCCTAGAGAGACTATATATTTGAGTATTACATACCCTGGGATATGTACGAGTAGGTTAATCCTTTATTATTCCTCCTACCATGAGTTTTATGAGAAGAAATCTCACAATGATCCAGTGTTCTTCCATCAGAATGTAGGGCTGGACTGGTGAGAAAGATTGCAACATCTGTCTAGGTGGCATCAACTATCCTTAAAATCTAGGCAGTGTGCAAGGCTTTTCTTTGTACATCCTGTTGTCTCTTCAACCCTCCTCTGTGTACACATCCAGAGAGAGATAGAGACTGACCTTCATGGGAGGTAGCGCCAGGTAGGCACTAAACTTAGGGCACAGGCAGAGTGATGTCAAATATGACTCCTGGGGTAAAATACAGGAGTGTTGAAGGCAGAAGTAAGGAAATGGGATGTGGGAATGCTTCAAGTGTGGGTAGTGGTGTTTGCACATGTATATGTGTATGTAGAGAGAGGATAAGAGAGAAAAAGACCACATAAGACATAGAAGCAAGACCATCAAGTCACCAGTGAAGCTAAAAGCACAACATGAGTGATTTATTTTTTTTTGTATTCTTAGAAGAGTTTTCTCCTGGATCATCAGTTTGCACCATAAGCAAAACTTTGGTGAGATCAGCAAGCTGTACCCACACCAAACTTATCCACCCCTGGAGACTGGGATTGAATAGAAGGATTTCCTGGAATGAAATGTGGAGAAATGTTGACCAAAACGTTAATAAATGACAGCTATGTAGTTATCAAACATAAATTGGTTGTCAAAGTCATCACAAGCCCTGTAAGCCGATTAAAATGGTTAGTATACATTTTCATTCTTTTTAAGGTAAGTGAAGAGACAGTAATACAATAAAAGGGAAATATGCCAGAGTAAGCAAGGTCTAGAGTTCAAGCAAAATAATTGTGTGGTCTGTTAGTCTCAGCTTGTTCTGCAATAGTGCTGAAGATATTTCTAAATCAACAAATCCATCCACCAGATGAAAATGTAGAGAGGTGATGGGGAAGTCGAGCATGGGGTAGGCTTATAGGAGATTTGTTTTCTGTTTCTGTCTCTCTCTTTAGCTTTTGGTTGACAATAAAAGCTAAGAAGTAAAAAGATTTTCCCCCTTTCCCTGCTATGTTTTTGTTATATCTACTTATGATATCATGTCTACATTTCATACTAATATAAGCTATATCCACATTACTGTTAGGGTTGTCAACAAGCATGTGGGCTCACCCTGATCCTGTTCAGCTTCAGGTATCCATGTAACCCCAGAATCAGCCTTGTCTCAGGTTGCCCAACGGTTCCATTTGCCCCCTGCAGTAGATGACCTCGTGACCCTTCGAGAAGGGATACTACGACAAGGTGGCATCTCTGTAATGCAGCTGAAATCCAGAGGCATCAGGGAATGGCACAGCACAGAACAGCATGGCACGGAACAGCACATCACGTCTGCCCCATCTGTGCTTCAAATTGTATGCCAAGGTCCTCATGAAGGGGTTAGCATAAGCCTGGTTTCCCTACTTTGTGGATGTTCCCTGAAATAACCCCACGTTTATTCAGCTGTTCATACTAAACAATGTGCAAGACAGGCCTGTAAATGATCACAGACACAGACCCTTACTTGCCTTGTAGTTTAGATGTAGACATATGGACTAGCAAAGCCAGGGGCAAGTAGTCACTATGACTCTGTATCTACTAAATAATACTAATATACTGCATAATGACATTTCTTTCATACACACATTTCTAATATTTTCTTCTGAAGGAGTAAGGCAATGAACTCTGGTTTCTACATTGTAATACTGCTTTTTAGATATTTATTTTTAAAGTATTTTTAAACTTCTAAATTTCCAGGAAATGGTTACTTCATTGCTACAGAGTTACTAGCTGTTATTGCACATCTTGGCCTATTTCCACAAAAATAGGAAAATAACTTTACCAGATGCTGATGAGTCTTTTGTACAGTTGGAACAGGTTTATCTGAAATAATGAAACAAAATGAAGAATGATGCCATCAAAAGTGTTTCCTTAAGAAAACACTGAGACTCTGCCTGAGGGTTCAAAACTTAAAAGCACATTTTTCTACTTGAGTACTATGAAGGGAACCCTCTGTTCAAACAAGGTTACTGTAATGTTTAAAGGTACAGTTACCAGATAGTTAAATGAACTCAATTATTTTTGCTGTTGCTGACTATGAACTGGAGGCTTGCACTTCTCTGCTTTCTTTCCTTTCCATTCTCAGTTTTTCAAAGCAGTAGTAGCTTCTCAAGATTTTTTTCTGGAAGAGGTAAAATGACAACAACAATGCTGCTATTGATACTGAAATATTTTCAAAACATGTATGATAGAATAGTGGATTCAGAGGATTAAATCTTGAATTATCAATCAAGTGGGATTTTACAATCCCATTTCAATCAATGGATATAATAATTATCCAACATGATGGAATTCAACACACTTTGTGCAATTATTGGTTTATTCCAGCTACAAAATTTTTGATAAATTTAAATCCAAAGTACTACAATCAGGCCTTGTAACTACTACCTCTACAAGGGAGTTTTTTGTTTTTAATGTCCTGCTACCATCATTTGAAACTGCTTTTCTTCCCTTGATCTCTTATGAAAACTCAGTCTTGATTGTAATGGTTATGCCAAAAACTTTTCACATTAGTCTGTAAGATGTTTGAAAAAACAAGAACTGTAATGATCCGCAGAATTTTGTGATAATGAATCTGAATGGAACCGTATAAGCGAATGCTCAATTGTTTTGTGAAAGACTGAGGGACTACTAGCAGTGGTAGTAGTAGTGAGCAAAGCACTGTAGCTCTCCTACGGTGGGACAACTAGGAAAAAAGAGAAGAAAGACAATAACATTGACTTTATGTTGCGTATGATCGTGACTTCTCTAGGTTACCTGAACTGGTATCTGAACATCTCTTCTACAGTTGCTAGTCTCTAGGCAGAGTGACATTACCATCCCAAGTCTGTCCTAAGCTTGTATGTGAGTGGTATGGAAGTATGTCAAGCCCAGGTCCTTGAGATATTTGGAACCAGCTTGGAAAAAACCACTGTCAGTGGAAAAGGAAGTTATTCTAAAGCACATCTTAAGTGACACTGCTACTTAATACACACATAATTAGAAACACTATAAATAGAGTACACAAGCTAGTCTTCTGGTTGCTTCAGCTGTAGCAGAAACCTTTACAGTGCATGATTGTGTAAGGCCCTTCTTGAACAGCCATATGATGTAGGAAAGGATGTGACCTATTCCTCAGCATGCTGACATTTGTATCACGGGGTTGAAGTAATGTGAGATAGTTGATAACTTATGTAATGAACTCCTGCAAGCCTTTTTAGAAGTGATTCCAAGAGGTTGGCTTATTTGTTATGGAGAATCCTAGGTTTGGTCTGTTGGTGAATTTGAGCAGGGATCCCAAATATATTCCTCAGTCCTCTTCAGAAAAGCACCTCAGGAAGAGAGTGGGAAGATGAGAATGGGGAATCTTTGGAAGATGAGTAATTGAGCATGGGAAAAGAGTCTTGGACAGTATAATCCTCCCCTCCTCCTGAAAAATATTTCTCATGACTGGCAAAACTAATCACAAGATATGATTCCTCTATGTTTCACCAACTGAAGTCTTGGACATTTAGTTATAGGCTGAATTATTAAAAAAATGTATTGCTTTTATTTTTTTGGAGATTCCTAGTAAAAATAGAATTAAACAATCTAATCAGTAAATCTTGGGAGATACTATGAAATACAAACCCCTTCTGTTTCACTGCACAGGATATTTTTTGTTTTGCCCTTCCTGTCTTAACTCATTTTGCTTTCCATTTTTTAATCCACAAGTTATATTGTGCAAAGCAGAATATATTTCTAGTTACTTTTATCTGCCTCAGTGTAGTCACATACAAACCTGTTTGTTAAAACCTATTTCTTAAACCTAGTTGTTAACAACGTAGTTATTAAAATACACTACATCAAGTTTCCTTTCTTTTAATGATCAGTAGTTAAACATAGCACGGCTACAACATCAAACATCTGAATAATAAACTGAGATCTAAATAAGTAAACTAAATTATACAAAAACATGGAAACATCTGTCTCTCATTGTATAAAGCATACTTGTTTTGAAAAAAGAGACATCAAATCTTAAAGTTGCAATTTTGGATAAAGTTTGTTTATTTTTCACAGAAGAGATCAGGTAATAAAATTATCATACATATTTTTCTGAAAACCTTTTTTACTTTCATTTAAATCTTATTTTTAAAGTAATTTTAAATCTGAAATGACTGATTCTGTAATTATAGTTAGGGCTTATTTACCTTTAAATTGCAGGATTTCCTGCAACACTAATGATGGCATTCTTGCAGAACACTGTTAGGTTTTAGCAAGAGGTCCAAATTTTTCCAGCACCTATAGGCCTCAGATTAAATAATACTATACTTGGGAAAAGGTAGGAAATTATTCAAGAGATGTATTAATACAGAAAGAAGGTAAAGAATACTTGCAGTGAGCACATACCATTTTTTTTCCCCCTTCCCATTCCCTGACTGATAGAAAGTTGGGTCTTGAATTGTTCTCAGATGTTTTTAAATTCTTAAAACTCCTGCTGTGCTTGTCCTTGAAAATCATCTTCTTCATAAGCCCTTCTGAAAATTTTCCAATATTCTGAGTATTGAATAGATAAATTGATGTCTTAAGGCAAGATTAAACTCATCTTTACAATAGGATTTAGTTTATTCACTCCTATAATAGGATTTAAATTCTAATTAGTATGGAGTAGGAATGGGTGTAGAGAAAAGTAATGTCTCTGTAATGGTAAGTCACACAACTACTAGGGCAAGGACTAGTCCTTTATCTTACATCTACAAAACAAAGGTTTCTGCAACTCCAGGTAAATGTCATGCTTTAGTAAACTGTCAGTTTCAAAAGGGCTTCTATGTATTATGAAGTCTGAAGTCAACCAATACTGAGAAACATGAAAAAAATTCCCCAGATGAAGCCCCATTAAAGTTAATACCAAAAGAAGAGTACATTAAAATTAACAGAAACAGAATTTCAACTTAAAGGTGGAGGAGTCCTGAGGAGAAAATCTCTGTTTAATTGTTATGTTTTTTCTCTAGATAAAATGAGCATGTAATTTTTCTGGAAATGAACCTCTGTGGAAAGTTTGAAAGGTTAATAATGGAGCTTCAGCATCTCTAAAGAAGACAGTGAAAGAGAAAAAAATGGAATCTTAATCTGTGAAGAGATAAACTTTTGTGTTATCCAGGTAGCCTCAGTGCCTTCTTGCTAATTTCTTTTAGCACCTATTCCCATGCTAATGTAAAACCAAGCTGAATGTAATCTCTTTTCTGGAAGTACTATAAGTCATTCAACATAAAATAGATTTTTACGTGGAAAGAATTAACAAGCACAGGGGTTTTCAGATGTGAAATTTCTCCTAAACACTCAGTGTAAGTTTTAAGCACCAAACCAGCATTTTAATTAATAGCCTCTGTGGAAATATATGAATACTTTTGGCCTTGCTTTTTTAGTTTGTTATTTTCTCGTATGGTTTTACAAATAACTCCCTTGCTTGTATTTAATATCCTCAGCTTTTTGTAATTAATACCTTTAGGAAATAATGCCATGTCTTAGCATAGCATGTATTAAATCTGTTAATACAGAACGAGTTTTAACTCAGGATTTCATTTTTAGGATCTCAGACAAAAGAGATCACATCTATGATATGTGTTCCTACTGTAGAGACCATGGGGCTTTGTACATCTGGAGTGAACAAAGGAAGTGCCTCATTATTTAAATATTTACATTAGCTGGAACCGACACTTGCATCTCTTAATACTATGACAGTGGGATGGAAGGAAGATCTGACACGCATTACCTCTCGGAGCTATACCTCAATCTTCCTTATATTATAGAAATTTCCATTAATATAACAAAAGGTAGTGTGCCATGAGCACCTTATGAGCCAGTGAAAGTCTCCTTATGCATGAGTGCTGTGGGTGTCCAATGTCACAAGCATGTGAATTTTTGTGATTGTCATAGATGTTTCCTTCCTACAGATGTCAGTCTGTAAGAACACTGTTATACCAGGAAGTAACAACAGCTAATGATCCGGTTTATTATTGTCTAAGCTCCAGCAATGCTATGCGGGTGAAGATCAGCAGTAATGATTCAAAATTAACGCTCAAAGCCCAAGCAAAAATGAGATTTATGAAGAAATGCTAAAATCTGTGCAACTAGAGACAAGTCTAGTCCTTTTGAAGCTTTAAATCTGGAAGTTGATAATTTTAGAACCAAGTGAAGTGACTTTGGTAACAGTTTAGTGATGCATGTGATGTATGATAAAGTAACTAGAATGGATAATTGTCTAATACTAGCAGCTTGCAGTCCAGTGTAACACCTGAAAAAAACACAGGTCAAACTCAACCAAAATAATTTCAGATCAGTAGGTACTTCAATTATCCTTAGTCAGTTCACTAAGGATATAAGCTACCCAGACAGCTAACACAGGTAACAGTGATTTGTCATTACAGTAAACAGACAAAGTAAATATGAGTTTACACACTAATAAGAAAGGAATTAGGAAAGCAAGAAGGATTTAAAGCCAGTGCCTTCTTCATTTGCATTTATTCCCTTTGCATTACTTGCAGGACTAAGGTCCATCCTAGCATAAGAGTCTCCTTTTCCAGTAAACCAACTTTTTTCTTCAGTTTTTAGATTTGTTTTAGCTGTATATCCTGGGATATAATAAAATCCCGCTTTAGTTCTCTCCCTGAGAGGAAAGAGACAATGTTTACAAGCTGTGTGAAGTTTCTAGAGGAATAATGGAAGTTATTATCTACACCCATGATGTTGTTTGCAATTAAGATGTCATCTTGGACTTGCTTCTGCTTTTAAGCAACCCAACTGCAAATAGTGATTAACAGTGGTATTTATTTCATAGCTTTTATTGGCTTTTTGTAATCCGTTCATAAGCAAGAAGTTGCCATCCATTGTTTTAAGCATAGGCTTTTCCCTGGCTTGCCATGATCCTCCCTGTTATTACATAATGCATCTGAAGATGTAGCAGAAATTTTAATGATATAGACTGAGATGGTTGGCTTGTTAAAAATCATAATGAAAATGTGTTTTTTTTTATCAATAGCAGCTCCATACAATGACAACATATGACTTCATGCCTTCTGTAGTAAATAATATATATCATAACTGAAGAATAGGTTCACTTAACAATTATGCTTTCACTTGGAAGGCAACAATTCCCTTAGTTAAGTAATGATTATCTTAAATATGCGTGCCTGTTAACTTTAACTTCTAGCATTTCTGATATGTTCATATTTCAAATACTTTTGCCAAACAAAAAGTTTCAATGGTTTAGCTTTTGTCAACTTCAGAGACCATCTTTTCCCTGCAGTAGAAAATAGTAATTATGATAAATGGAAGTACTTAGATGTGCTCTCATTTAACAGAGAGGCTTTCTAAATTCACTGTCTTCACATCAGCAATTTACTTATCACTGTCATCTTCAGGTTTGTCTAACTGAGCTCTGATCTATTCAATTCTAGGACTAACTGAAAAACTTATTTCTGAATTTGTGGTGTGGGATTCAGAGATACTTTTATTAATAAAGAGCACTTTGTTTTGTAAATGAAGGATAAATAATCTTGGGGGCAGAGGCCTCAAATAGGTCATTCTGAAGATCAACATGACTTTGACTTTTGTAGCAGCTGAATTTCATCTGCACTGAATATTAAAAGCAGAATATTTTCAGATTTAGGAGTGTATCTAAACAGCACAGTGGGGCACAGCACAGAGATGCCTCTCCTTTCTCATGAATGCACTATTTCTGGAATGCAATTTGCCACTACCAGATTGTTTCAGTACCTTGGCTCTGACTGATTCTATGTCATGTAGATGATTTAGATCAGGCTAGCACCAGCATTGACAGGGCTCTATCATGTGGTAGAGATACACTTCTAATACTTTAGCAATTGCTGTATCACAGAGCAAACCTTATGTAACATACAGTTTTTACTGTCTTGCCACTTGTAACCTGAAAAGCATCTGACATCTCTCTTCGGGTTGCCTGGACCTTTGATCAAAACACTTTTGCACTGACAAATCATATTTAAACACTGAACCATAAGACAGTGGTTACTGGCTGATAGGAAGATTGACTAAGCACTAATTTAAATAATAATATAAATTTTAAAAATTATGTTAAGAGTGCCTGGTCTTCTGTAAGAAATTTTAAACATTAATAGTGATTAGTCGGTCTACATAATTAGATTTCTGCTGCACTAGAGCAATAGCTCTTAGGCTACAGAATATTTCCTTTTAAAAGCTGGATTGCATTCATATTCCATGTGGCTGTTACTTCTACTGTTTATGATATTGACATTTATATTAATTTTGATGGGGAAATACCTATCATCTGAAAGATATCCTGAAGAGTAATCAAGCATTTCATCTGGCAGTATCAGTAAATCTTCTTTTGCTTTATATCAGAGTGTATTGTTCATCAAACACCCTCCCTGCTGGAGAAAAAAAAAAAAGTGCTGAGTATTATGTGATATCACCCCTGGGAGGCAGCAGAAAAAAAGGCAGGGTTAGTAGAAAAACATATGTCGCCAGTGGGTCATAAAAAAAACCCTAACAGGTGCTGGGCTGTAATCTGGTCAGCAGCTGATGCACTCTTGTTTTAAGGTCACTCTGTGCTATTGACTTTCCAGCAAAGTCCTCCTGGTATGGTGTGCTCAGGAAAGTTGATTAAAGAGTTTTGTAGGTTAAGAAGGGACTAAATGGGATTATCATTTACAGGTGACTAAGGGCAATATGGCTGATCAGACCACACCTCAGTGTCCCAACTATTTAGATAGGATCCTGGGATCGTCTCAACAATTCTTTGCATTTTTGATCTGTGAATTCTTTTTTTCTTATATTCTAGAAACAAAACAAAACTACACAATTGTATCAGATATAATTACTCTGATGTGGAGATTTCTTCCTTGGTACTTACTTTTTCTTGTATACTAAGAGCTGCTTGTTTTCCTTAGAACTCTAAGGGAAATATATAGATCTGAAACACAGTGAAGCGTCTTGCATTACTTCTCTGTGTCAGCTTGCTTTTCTGATCTGAGAATAAGGCAAAGTTATGGAAATATTTTAATTTGTAGAGTAATTTAAACAATTTTTTTAATACTGAGTGTTTGTTAATATTTTATCACTTATTCATTTTTAAGTTCTGTACCAGAGTGTCTGTCATGGCATCTTCAGTCTTATATATATTATATATTATTATATAAATTAGCTGCCACTATTAAGACAGGAGGCCAAAATCATGTCTTTCTTTATTTCTCAGGCAATGTCTGTCATAGGGATATTAATTCTAAGTCACACCTTTGAAAACTAACACCAGAATAATACACAATTTTGAATGAGGTTACTCACTGCTAGCTATGAAGAACTTACCACAACTGCTGCTTTATTTGAGCAAATAATGCAGGAGAAGTTTTTATGGCTCTTTGGAGTATTATCTTTGTAATGTGCTACATGCATAGCTTATACTGAAGAATAGATTATTAGAGCAAAGAAAATAAGAATAAAAGCTTATAAATGTATGGCTTTTATTTTTAAAAAGCTATAAATTTTCTATGATGTAAGTTTCATTTTAGACTCTCTGTTCTGATATTTCATGGTAGTAGAAGTTGTAAAACACTAGGTTTTTGTGTCACATATTTTTCAGCGTCTTCCCTAGCCTTTCCCACTTTTCGGACTCATTCATTAGTTCCACTGAACATCTCAAACTTTGCAATTCAATGCAAAAGAGTTTGGTCAGTGAAAGCTGTTCATTCTCTTTACTGCAAATTGGCAGAAGCACTGAGGACTTTTAACTGACTGAGGCAATAGGTATAGTTAATACCTGTCATAAAGTTGTACCTAATGAGTGAATTAGGTACAACAATGAGGAGTGGATTTGTTGCTCTAGAATCAGTCATTCCTGTCACATTCACTTCATGTGCATCACTGACATTATAAAGGCTGCTTCTTTCAGGTAAGCAAGAGTCTGAAGGAAAAAAACCCAAACAGTTATTTATCTTGTTTAGCTTGCAGTCTTACCTAATCTGGATCTTGTGAGATGTGTTTATCCATGTTCTATGCATATCCTAGTTACAAGGACCATGAAGCCCTAGTGGAAGAAAGAGGAATCCATGTTTATCTGTAGCACGGGACACTTAATCCATCTTTTCTCCACCTTTACAGGCTCTTTTTCAAATCCCCAAAAGCTTTCTGACTCTACATTTTTTACTCATCCTTCTAAAGCAGGTATTTCAATTAAAATGTGGTTCACTAACTTGTCTTTGTGTTTTGAGGAGCTCAAAGGTTATACTTGACCTTGAAGGGTATGTGGAGGAGTGAAGGGCTAGGGTTTCTAGATAGCTTATTTAAATCATACTCTTCAAAATGAGATTTTCCATGTCTTGAGTCTCTTCTTAGCCTTTCATGACTTACTACAGATAACAATTCTGTTAATGTGATAGTTCTTTAAACTATAAGTCATGTAGTCTCTCTGTATTTAATCTTCTGTTAAGCCTACTTCCTTGCATGTTTGCCACTGAAATACCCTTTTCACCCTTTTGATAGGCTTTTTTAGTGCAGCTCTTCATGATTGTTTCCCTAGATCCTTTTTTGTTATCTAAACCAGGTAAATTAATTCAAACAACGATACTTCTCTATACTACTTTTCCCTTTGCATAGACACTCACATATAGTGTATTGCCTGTTTTCAAATCAATTTCAAACCTCTTTTTGTGTACTTCCTTCTGAGAGAATCAACAAATCTACTTCTTTTCGTTCTATCACCATCTGAAGGAAAATCTTGCCTGCGCTGGTGTTGTGGAGCAGTACGTTATAACCCATTATGATTAGTGAGTGCCAGGAAGAGCTATAGGTAGAGCAGGAGATGTGAAAGGCTGTTCTGCCCATCTGAAGAAGAAGACAGTGAAGTTTTTTACAAGGGCAGCTGGACACCATCTAACAGGAGATGCAATTCTACCACTGCATCACATGGCCATCTAAGACTCAGGCAATGACTGAAGGTTTAGGAGGGTGCTGCCAGTGGTCTCAGTCTCATTGAATATTGATCATTCTGAACAGGCACAATGGGCTTTGCTAACATTACATATCACACTCCAAGCATGCTGCAGATTACCAGTCATAGCTTTGTGGCATAGTAGTTCAGTATTGCCAAGTCCATATTAATGAAGGTCTGTCCTCCACCCAATTTCATGCTTATCCTCATCTGAAATATCCAAGACATGAGCATCACACTCCAGTGCCATGTCAAAACAGGTGTCCCCTTTTGGGTGGCTACAATATCGTCACAAAGGGTACTGTTCCATCAGATGGCCTTGTAGGTTACTGTAAGAGCCCAAATCAGTCAGTGACATCAAAGTATGTAAGAAAAGTCAAACTCCTCTTTCTGGAGACTAACTCAAAATCCATACCTATCCCTAGGAGTTTGGTTTATGTTCAAGAAATTATCTGGTTGTGTCTAGCTTGACAGTAGAGCTTGTCTGGGCAGCCATTAGCTTGCAAGCCAGAATAGGCTTTGACCTTTGTGTGTCTTCTTTGCAGTTTGTTATTACCACTGCCAGTAGAGGAAGATATATTTAAAAGGCAGCATATATACACAACCCAGTCATTTTACAGAACCATCTGAAAATACTCTAACTAGAAGATGTTTCATCATAGATCCTAATTAGTTATGATTAAAACTTTTTGTAGGAATGGATCAATTCTGACTCCATTTTGATGAAAAGATTTGACTTAAAGCCATACAAAAAATGCACCCGAATAACCAATTTATCTGTGGACAGTTGTCATTTGCCATATGGCAAGATAGCAATTAGAAAATGGTCTATCTTCTCTCAGACTCTGTCATCTGAAATCAGATAATATTTGTATTTATTGAAATATTTCATTGTTTTACTATAACGTGCACTGCAGCAGTATTTTATACCGTGGCCAGCAGCAACAAGTGTAAACTGTTTTGCACTGAAATTGTAATTCTGTTTAGCTTTGGTGAGAAGTCCATCCCTACTTTGCCGGGAGATTTGTAAAAAAAGCTTCAAATGTTCTCTCTCTTTGTAGTTAGATGTATGCCTGCACATATATTACAGTTGTTCACCTACCTGCAGATCTCAGTTATCATTTTGAGGCAATTTATCACTCCTTTATATTCTGGCTACAGCCTTCTACTTTGAAGATAATTTTTTTCTCAGTGCTCTGGGTCCTGAGTCTTTTTGTTTCTGATAGTGCATATACTTATCTCATCTTCATAATTTCAGCATTCTTGCAAGGCATGTGTGACATCTCCACTATTTTCTAACCATCTCAACAAAGGCTATGCAGTCATCCATTTCTGTCAGTATATAATTGCTTTCAGATTGTTCCCAGTTCTGCTGTTAAAATGGGCTTGTAACGACCTTCCAAATGAGTTAAGGATCATGTTAACTTGCTACATTTTCATGCTTAAAGACTTGCTTAGCTTAAAATGCATCTGTGCACGTCAGTGACTTGTCTAAACTGCATCTGTATACTTTTTGTAGTAAGATCATAGTGCCTCAAAGATCTGGTGTGTGGTTCTTGGTAATCTCAGTGATCGTGAATTACTAATAATCTCTTTTTCCTTGTAAAAAGGAAATCCTTAAGCATAATGCTGAAGTGTTTAACATATGCAAACACCATTGCACAGATGATTTTTTTTATCTGAAAGGCCATGTGAGTTTACAAATTCTGATAGGTTCTTCATTAATTAGTACCTGTAGGTCTGTCTGTATGCTGGAATGCCTTTGCCTTTTGTTTGCTGCCCTCTGTGAGGGGGTTGAAAAAACCCCCACAGTTTCCCTTTTTTCGGTTGAGATTCATTTACTTACCTTTTAGTGGCAGAAATAAGATCTTTGTGTTCCATACTGGAAAGTGAAAGGTGTCTCTGAAAATCCCATTAGGATGTCTCTTACTGTCAGAAACAAATAGCCACACCAGTTGACACTAATGTCATTAAATTAGTAGTCACAAATAACAGCAACAATAGTGCTATTCTTCCAGTGCAGATTTCTAGAATCTTCATCTATCTACTGAAATGAGATGAAGAATGATTTTCTAGTATTTTCTAGTATTTAACAGCACTTGCCTCTGACATTGAAAAATACTATTTTTAACAAATCTGTAATAGTCATCAGTTGTGGGCATGTGATAGCCATATCTCTTTAGTACTTTTGTCTACACTGTTTGGACTTTGCCCTGCTTTGCTGGATGAAAAGGCATTTTGGAGTTTTGTTACTGTGGACGGGAAGCCTTTTTTCATGTGCTTTACTATTATATTAATGAATTCCTATTGCATTTACTTAATCCATTCACTATTCCTATTATATACATATTCTGTAAGTTCATTTACGAGGAAATAGTATTAAATGTATTGATGTTGTGAGCCAATCAGTTTATTCAGATTGAGATACACTATAACTGGGGATTGAGTCCTTCAAAAACATCTTGGTAATTTTTAGTTATTTTGCTGCAGCTATGTCAGGCTATATTGTTCTTATGGATAGTTTTTTGCTTTTCTTGCATATCTATTACACTAATCATTTGTCTCAGATTTAATCCCGAGAGATTGCTATATTTTCTCTTTTTTTTTTTTTTTTTTTTTTTTTATTTTTGGAAACTGTGAATGTTGTTGTTTTTCGCAAAATTTTCATTTTTTTCCGTGTGTTTCTTTTTGTGGTGTTGCT
>WTSP01003756.1:0-81574 GCA_025331215.1 Actenoides lindsayi | reverse complement strand
ATCATTTTTCTCTGATTTAATCCCGAAAGATTGCTATATTTTCTCTTTTTTTTTTTTTTTTTTTTTTTAATTTCTGGAAACAGTGAATGTTGTAGTTTTTCGCAAAATTTCCATATTCTTCCGTGGTCTTCTACTTGTGATGTTGCTCCTATGGTCTTCTTAAGTTTGATTTTCCATTACTACACATAGATAGGTTGTCATGCTAGAATGCCCTCTTTTGGGAACATCTCTGCCACAGTACTGTGAATCATAGAAGCATAGAATGGTAACGGTTGGAAGAGACCTCTGGAGATCATCGAGTCCAACCCACCTGTCAGAGCAGGATCACCTAGGACAGGCCACACAGGAACATATCCAGGGGGGTTTTGAGAGTCTCTAGAGAAGGAGACTCCACAACCTGTCTGGGCAGCCTGTTCCAGGGCTCCGTCAACCTCACAGTAAAGTTTTTCCTGATGTTGAGGTGGAACTTCCTGTGTTCCAACTTGTGACTATTACCTCTCATCCTATCACAGGACACCACTGAAAAGGGACTGGCCCCTTTTACTTGTCATCCACCCTTCAGATATTTGTAAGCATTGATAAGAGCCCTTCTCAGTCTTCTCCAGAATAAACAACCTCAGATCTCTCAGCCTTTCCTCATAAGAGAGATGTTTTAGTCGCTTCAGCATCTTCGTAACCCTCCATTGGACTCTCTCTAGTATTTCCCTGTTCCTCTTGAACTGGGGAGACCAGAACTGAACACAATACTCCAGATGTGATCTCACTTGTGCAGAGTAGAGTGGGAGAACCTCCCTTGATCTACTGGACACATTTTTCTTTATGCATCTTAGGATATCATTGGCCTTCTTGGCCACAAGTGCACATTGCTGTCCCTGAATGGAATACAGGTCATATGAGGTCCTGATGTAGCTTCAGGAAATGGAAAACAAATTACTTTTTAGAGCTTTACTCAGGATGATTTTGAACCATGTTTGTGTTTAAATGTTGACTATGAAATCAACATAAATATATTCATATTTAAATATAAAATACTTTTATATAAAACTGATAATTTTCTGGATTTCTATGTCCCCTCCCACCACAGTAATTCTAAAACATTATAGCTTTCCAGTTTCTAGTTGAAATTTCTATAGGTAAATTGCTGTTCATCATCAAAATCTAGATAGGTTCTACCAGGGCATTCTAATCATGTAGCTGCTGGGTTAACAGAAAATTACTGCAACTTCTGAATGTAACTAGCATTTCAGTTATTACCTTTAAACTTGTACTTTTGGCGTATATAGTGGTAGATAATGAATTAGACGTGTTTCCAGTGCTTTAAATAGAATAAACAAGGGACAGTGTTAAGGCATGTTTTGGTATCTAAAATAACAAAACACCTAGTAAGTAGTAATTTTAATATTTCATTATTGGTTATCATGTATTTAAGGAGAAGAAAAAAAAATTATTGTGAAACCAAAAAACACTTTGGATGCTGACAACTCCCATATGGCAGCATTAAGTGAATGTCAGATATAAGGATTTTATCTGTCTGGAATTTCAGTGGAGTTCATGTACATATATAGACTTTATGTAGGAACCAACGATACTTATTTTGGGCCTCAGTTTAGTAAACCTTTCTCTGGATAACACTTAAACATACGCTGTCTTGAAGAGGAAAACACTTTAATAGGTCTTTCAGTGATTTATTGATGGAAGAATACTTTTTGGGAGAATCAGTCTTCAAAAGACTTGCATGTTCTCATAGACAAGAAGTGGTTAAACTAGTTGTAGGAAACAAAGAACCACGAAATTCCACCCCCAGGCTCAAAAGCTTTTCATCTTTTGCAAAGACTGAGGAGAGTATTTTTACCTCTGTTTCCAGTGCAAGAATGGAAGGGTTTACATCTATGTAGCTTGGCAGCTCTGTTAACAGCCTTGCTATGCAAAAGGTGTTTGTTTATTTTGCTGATGTTGAGTTCCATTCTTTTATATTTGTTTTCTTTTTCTTTTCTAGGGTTATAGGGTTGAAGCAACAGGATGAGAGATCTCAAGCATGCTGCTAAATGTTGTGATCTGACAAAACTACATGGCTTCCGTTATCAAGACAGCTGTGTTTTTACACAATAATCTTCATTTGACCTGCAAAAGAATTAAGCCTGATACTCAAAAATACTACTAAGATAGGTCACCTTGACTTCCCCATGGAGTTTACTTCAAGGCATTCAGGATGCCAGACCAGAAAGTCTCACAGACTGAGGTATGTTTATTGTTTACTACTGAAGAAAATAATGCTGGAATGAAAAGGAAACCTTCCAAAATAGCAAAGTTGTTGTTATTCACAAAATCACTTGGAAATAAAGATTGCTGAATGGGCTGCTTCATTTTGACAGTCATATCTATTATAGATCACAGAGAATAGTTAAACTGTGTTAAATTAGGCTCTTGTAAAATAGATTTGTACCTCTGTCAACAGAACTCCCATAGATGTCATTAGGATTGTTCACAGAAGCAAGACAAGTCTGGGAGTAATTCACAGAAGTTATATATGCACCTCTGCAATCTGCACCAATTAGAGAAATTGGTCTTTTTTTTTAATAACCACTGACAATGGGTAATAATTTGGCCAATGCTCAGAGAAACTTATTGTAAAGAATGTCAAAGATGAGCTTATAGATGCTCTCCTTTTTGTTAAAAATCATTTACATGAAAATCAAGCTGTGTGTTCATCACAATGTAAAAAGGGAGACTTTAGAAAGAAATGGACCTGTTGCTATCTGTGAAAATATTATGTGCTTTTCTTTGCATTTCTGTGCTAGTTAACATGTATAAATGACCTTTTATAAAATGAAAATTTTGAAGATGTTTTCATAGGTCTAAACCCTGAAAGAATAGCTAAATATATTTATGTATCCTGTAACTGCAGACTTCTATACCCTATCAGTTGGTTAGATAAAATGCACACAAATTGTATGCTTTAGTGGTAGAATTCATAGGTGATCATGAGAACAGTAATATTGAAGCTTAGGCTTTTATCTGATTTGAAATCCATCTGAGGCTGAGGCTTTAACTTCAGAATGAAGAATGCCAAGATGTAAAGTAAGACATGTTTTTAATTTGGTGACCTTAAGCAGAATGGAGATGCTCACAGTAACCCATTCAGAATTTCCCATTTGCAAGTTCAACTTGGATATGGGTGCAGTGAATTAAACAAACAGCAACCATGTCCCACTTTTGTTACTTGCAGTTGTTTGGCTTGGATGATTTTTGTACTGCCCAAATGTTTACATAGAAAGAAAACAGCAATCCCAATAAATAGTAGTTGGACACTAAAGCAGTAGCTCTGAAACCTTCTAGTCTGTTTTTGCTTCTCAGTATACACACTCAAAGAAACAACACATTTTTACGTTCAGATGTATACTAATTACTTGGACCAAATTTCTAATCCACTTGATGAGAGTCTTTTCTTCAGCCTTATTGTTTCACTTTTCCATAAGTACGGTGTTTGTGTGGCAAGAAGAAGGGAAGCTGTTTTGTGGTGTAATGTGTAAACTTTTCAATATCTTATCTTTTTTTTGTGCACAACTAAGCATTTTTTTAAAATGTCCTGAAAGAACTTTATGAAGTCATGGTTAATATCCCAGGCACAAAATGTTGACATTAAGATATCCACAACAACTAGTATGGTATCATGGAATATTTCCAAAGTTTTAGGCAAAGTCAAGGGTAGGCATAGGAGATTTTAGAAAGCTCTTTAGCACTGATTTGGTTTGTTCACTGTCATGTATGTCATGTGATGTATCTCTGCAGCCCTCCTATTTGAGCAGGTTTTTGTTTGCCTGTATCCTTACACACATACAGGGTTTTGACTGCGTCTGTTTTACAGAGCTTTACAGTTTGTAGTCAGAAACCTGTGAAAGGAAGCCCTGCTTACTGTTTATCTCCCTAGACTGATGAGCAGTGTGTAGAATCAGATACACGATTACAGAATTAAAGATGATGTAGTATTAATCTATGCCTAAAACCAGAAGTAATGTAGCATATCCAGTATTATATGTTTTATTATTTTTTCTTATCAGTAGATATTCGAGAGAACAGCAGAGGGATCTCTTTCTGTAGCACCAAAAGACTGACTGAAATCTAAAACATTTGCAGACTCAGAGAAGGGCTCTCCAATGAGATGATACCTTACCATAATGAATTTCGATTTGTGAAAAAAAGAGAGTAACTTGTGCCTGAACTGAAGCTTGTGATGAAACCTATATACTTTAGTATAAATTATTAATATATTTTGAATCATATGACTAATTTATTCATCACATATATACATACTGGAACATGCACAATGGACAATCTATTTTTTTTTCTTTTTGAAAACAGCGTACCGAGTCCGTTAGTGATATGATTACTGAGTAGTATTTATCATGGAGTTTCACATCAGTTTTCAAAAACTCACAGAAGGGTGAAATGGAAAATGCATTCTCTTGCATATTCTAAGATACACCTGTATGACAAATTTGATTTTTCAATCTTCAGCCACAGAGGTTTTATTCTTAAAATTGAAACAATTACTTTGCATGTAACTAGCTGCTTGCCAATAAAAAGAGAAAAATATGTACAATTTATTCTCAAACTTTCAAGTATTTCTGTTTGTCCTATAAGGAGAAATCATGTGTGGATAATCACAGCTCAAGAACTGAAATTATCAGAGAGTTATAAATGATTGACAGAATGAATTTTAAATGGAAACTTTCACCTTACGTTACGTATGATGATAACAACTATCACCCTAATTAGACCGTGAATTTGGGCACTTGCCTTTATATTCATATTTGAGACAGAACTGACATGCAGCAGCTTTCTGAAGCATTTTCACTGAAAAGCAGGCTTCATAATGTTCTCTGTCTTTAAAGCATATCTACCACACATACATTAAAACGCTGACAGCAAGTGACTGGTGAAATTTCACTTTGTGTTTCATGGGAAAACCTCTGCTTCTTCAGAAGTAACTGAATCTTACAATACTAGAAATTAAGAACTCAGCTTAGTACTGGGCTTCTAAGAGGTGACCAGTACACATTTTAATTTAGGTATTTGCAGCAGAGATATTTGAAATACTTCTAATATTCCAGTATCATATTAGATTTAAATAAAAATATCTTAGATGTCATCCTTATTTTGGATGGAATATCTTTGAACTAATTGTAGTTTTTCTACAACTGCATTCAGAAATTTTTTTTCTTCTTCACTTTCCAGAATCTGATCCTGTCACTATCAAAAATTTTACATACATAAACTGGTATTGCTGCCTGCTGGTTTTCTTCATCAGTAAGTTTTCTTCTAAATAATAATGGAACAGAGATAGTGATTGTATGAAATCAGATCTAACACCTTTGTTCAAGTTAGTTATTACTAGGTGTGAGTCCACATTAAAAAAATGCCATCATAGTTAATGCAAATCAAACATGGCAAAACCAAAATCATATCAGCTCTGGACTGCTATACTGCTATAGCACTGTCTATACTATATGTCTACTATAGCACTATAGATGTCAACATTGTCCAGCTACACTGCTGGACAGTGTTAACACCTTTTACCCACTCATTTCAGAAAGACAAAAAGACCTGAATCCACATATTTTTTAGCAAATATCTATGTTTATATAATAGAAAAGGAAATTGAAATATGATAAGTGAATTCATTTCTCATTATTTACCTCTCTAGTACTGGACAGCTTGAAATATTTCAGATATTTATCTCGGATTTAAAAGGAGATAAACAATAATTCACATAAAATGAGTAGCTACTGCTTATCAGCATCTCAGAGCAAATCTATGTTAATGTCACTTTAAAAATACATGTAAACGTATTTTTGAAAACTGGAATAGCTTCTAAGTGGTTCATACAATGATCGAACTGAGTGTCACATATAACTATTTGTTTCCTCAGGAGTCATGATATGACTTAATTTTTGCCAAATGCCAAGGAATTAATTGACACTAATCCCCAGTTGTTCTGTTTTTCTTAAGGGCTGTCAACCCTGTTGAGAATATTTTAGCAACACGGAAAGGCATAAATAGTTGTGATATGGCTAAATAGAGGCTGTTTAATTCACAGTGCTTTGACTTCAGTTCTTACCTGGTCAGTAAGTTGATTCAACATATTTTTTTAAATTAAGAAAATAAACTGCTCTAAAGCTCAGTTTTGTATTCTGCTGTGGCTTGTGTTATACTGATGAGTCTCTGCTTCTAGTTATGTCTGTGGAAATTTATTTTTGAGCAATTAAAAGGCACATGCAGAGAGATAAGATCGTGGTACAGCATAGCTGATTTTAATGTTCTGAGAACACTTTTCAGACAGAAAAATTTATCATACAATCAGTGTTGTCACTAAGCCACAAAATGCAGAAGTGTAAATCAATGGTCTGGAAATACAGAAGAAATCATGCACAGGCACGAAATAATCATAGCCTTCCTAGAAGATACACGGTGAGCTCCAGTTGGTTTAAATCACATGCTAGGCTTTGGCTAACAGAATTGCTTCCAGTGATGCTGAAAAACACCTTCTTGTCCTGACTATAGAAAAAATTAAATGCTTCATTTACTAGAACTGCTTCATTATACACCCAAAATATAGCTATCCATAACCAGGGGAGAATGGACAGCCAATTTTTTGTTGGTCTATACAAAGCTAAGAGACTAGCTACTTAGAGACAGAACAGAATGTGTATAATCTCACCAACAGTCATGGAGGCTCAAACTAGAGCAGAACCCATCACAAAGAAGTGTAAAGAAGGCAGTAAGTGTGAATGTCAAAGAAAGTAGGAGAGTCAGAAGCTTTAAAACAGAATTTCAACAGAATCTCTGTACAGTGCTCAGGTTTTCAGCCACCTTGGCAAAGAACTATCTAAGGTGGATGCTCATGCAGGACTGTCTCCTCATTTGTAATGTGCAAGGTAGTGTCTGGGAATTTAAAAAACAAAACTGAGAACATATACTAGTAAATAAGTGCATGAATAAATAGAGTAAGTACCTAAATGAGATGAACCTGTTTCTATCAATATAGAGCAAAAAGGAGGAAATTTAGAGTGTGAAAACGTTTTTTAATTCTTAATTAATTCAATATGCAACTATTTTTGCTTTCTGTGCTATCAAGATCACATGTCTTTTCAACGACATAAAATTAACAGTCTCAGTAAAGGAATCCCCAGATGAGAATTCTCAGACTGTGATTTATAGGATCACATGAAATAGTCTGAAAATCTATTCTGTCCTTAATCTAAGAGTGTCATAAATGTCAATAGCCATAAAATCTCCCATTTAGTTAGACTTGTGGTTTGTTTCTTTATCTCTTTTGACCTTAATATTTCCTGTATTTGGATTAGCATTTTTTATATTTATTATTGATATTTCATTGGTATCCAGTGAACACACAAATGGCAATAGGCACAAATTGAAACACAAGAATTTCCACTTAAACATAAGAAAAAACATTTTTAGAGAAAAGATGATCAAACACTGAAAGAGGTTGCCCAGAGTGGCAGCTCAAAACCCAGCTGGACATGCCTCTGAAGCACCTGTTCTAGTTGTCCTTGCTTTGAGCAGGGCCATTGTACTACCTGATTTCTAGAGATACCTTCCAATCTCAGCTATTCTGTGAACTACTCTGTGACTATGTTTAGTTGATATTAGTATTAATATTAGGGGGGAGTTTTATTTTTATTTATCGATTTCCTTAGAATGAATTTCAAGAAAGGTGGAAACTCAAAGTAATGCAATTTCATGTTAGATCCAGAAATATCCCATATTGCAGTACCCACAGTAGGTCATACTGAATTTGAATGCATTACAGAATTATACATCAATGAGGCCCAGTTTATTTTGTACCTTCATGAGAAACGTCTCCCTTGTATTGATGTAATAAGAAAACCAAATTTCAAACAGGGTGGCTACACAATGAAAATACAGTATGGACTTATATCAAAAACCACTGTAGAACAAAAGGGACAGGAAGTACGTAGTCTAGAGCAAGTATAGTCTTGGCATAGCAGGTGCCTGGGTGATATGAACAAGTGATTTTTCTCAAGGTAGATTTCCAGACTAATTAGTCCCATTTCCAGCATTTGTACTTCAGGTCAACATTTCTAATTTTTCAGGAATGCTCAAGTTTGGGTAGGATGGGAGAGTGCATGTGCAGTCTTGATGGCCCACCAGTCAGAAGTCACTGTGGTGTCAAAGACCCTGTCAGTTCCTGTCGTGCTCTTCCACTGCAGCTCTTGGCTCTCTGCTCATGGATGTCGAAGAGTCAAATGTTTCCTGCTTGGCGGCCAGATGGAAAGGAAGTCCCATCTGCTTCCTGGTGCTGGAGGTGGCACAGAGAGCAGGGCAGCCAGTAAAAACATATGTACAAAGTGAGACAGGATTTGGTGACCTCTCACAGTGAAGCTTTCGGTCATCCTGCTGGAAAGCAATCACTGTTCCTGCATGTAATTAATTGTATGACTAAAGCTATATCCACAACATCAAAACAAAAAGGATTAGGGGGCTTAAAGGTTTAGAGATTCTTGATTCTTTTTTCCGCTTTCTTTCTTAAATGTATCTTATGATACATTTCTGGACTTAGATCAATCAAAATTGTATCACTTACATATCACCTCAGAAAAAAAAAAGTCTTTTACTGATTGTTTAATATAATTTAGTGCTTATGGAAAGTGCCAGACAAGTTGATAGCCTTAAAGTCTTCTTCTTCTGGAATGATTCTATTCTGAATTATATGCAGTGTCTCCAGACACTTCTTGAAACCTGTTTCCTGCATCTTAAATCTGTTCTTCTCTATTCTCTGACTGGTCTTGGACCAGTTGGTATAAATCATCATAGTATCCTTAAATCAACTGAAACTGTGCTTGATTGCAGGATTTAAGGCTTTTGCACAGAAAGAGTACCAATGTGGAATGTCTCACTGTACTGAGTACAGAACGAGCAGAACTGTTTAAACAAACTTGGAGGTGGTGCATTCAACAAGAGCCATTCCTACTATTTAAGTACTTCCTCAGACACTTCATATTGTCAGAAGACGGGATTTTGATTAGTCCAGGAAGCTTAGGAAAGAGCCATATCAAGCCAGATCCATGTAACCACATCCATATGGGTGCTGTACTGGTCTGCATCCCGCACTGGAAGAACCAGTTGTATAGTGATTGTCTCTCTGACTGTGGGACATGCATTAAGGTACTTTCATTTTCTTATGAGTTTACCAGCTTTGACAACTGTATCTGTGTCAATGACATGAAAACTTTTTTATATGAACAATTTCCAAGTGGAGATATTCATCACTAATGGAGGCAGATATGACAATAAAATAAAAACACACTAAATTGTCAGCAAGAGTGTTTAAAGCAAATTTACTTAAGGAGTTGAGGTTATAAACCATGGATTTTTCTGTAGGGAAAATGATAAACATATATACCTTTCCACTGTTTAGTTCATGTTTTCTGTTAACCCCAATTTTATGGACTTTGCTGATACTTCACTACAGAATTTATTAGAGATTGGAAGCAATGTCAATATCTAGATTTCTAAAAAAGCATAAACATGGAGATTTTTTAATATATATAACATATTAGCTTAGATATTAAAAAAGAGTAGGAGAAGTAGATTGATTTTCAGCAGTCTTCAGGTAGGTCATCTGTTTAAATTCTCTGCATTTCCTGGTAACTTCAGTTCATTCCTTTTAAATGCTAGGAGTTTGGGGAGTTTTGGTGTTTCTGTTTTTTCCAGTCTTATCACTCCTTTTTGTGTTTGTACTTGGCTGTCTGATCAGGACTGAGGGAGGACCTTTGTCCTCAGAGCTGGTGCCTATTTGAACACTTGAACCAGTTTTGGCACAGACTTCTCTGCAATGAGTAACTGAGGACCAAACAGCCATAGAGACTTTCAATTAGTGACATGCAGTTCCTTTTTACTGATGTATGGGATGTCTCTTGGTGAGGTAACTGTCTGAACCTGAATCCATTTGAATTGTGCTGCCCTAGGCTTCTGGATGTGAAATAGCTTACAAGGCATTGAAGTGTTTCCATTCTTTAAACCTGAAGTGTTCAGGTTTAAAAGTAATTTCTATTATTCACAGTACTTTCTCATTTACAGTGATTGAAATAATTTACAATAATTCTGAGTGTTTGGACATTTATTTACAAAGTGGCTTTTCTTGTAGTTCCTGAGAGAGAGAAATTTCTCATAAAAGTTAACTAAAGTCTATTCATATTTTCTTATCTATGTTTGCTTTGGCAGATAATTAAATTGAGGTTTAGGATAAGGGAGAGTGAAACAGAGCTATATGTACTATTGTCTCATCTCTACAAGCAATTATATGCAACAAAGATATATTAAAAAAAAATGAAAATTATTATATGAGGCTATGAAATGTTAAAATTTAAGATGACAGTCTTATCTCAAATCTCTCAATCTCCTTGTCCAAGCCTGTCTTTACTTCACCAGTTATGATTTCACTGACAATCCTTATCCTTCCCCTCTGTACCCTGCTTTCATATCCTATCTCATCTTACACTCAGTAGTACTCTATGACCTACTCCCACCACAATTTGCTCCCTTCCATTTCCCCAACTTCTTTTTCCCTCTACTTTTAACTCCCTAAATCAAAGATATCACTGGGAGACCCAAAGAAGTGTCTGCTGACCTCAGTTTAGGTCCTCATCCTCAGCACTCAGAGCACAAGTCATGAGAACATCATGTTCAGTTCTTTAGGGATGACATCTTTGGGGAATCAAACTGTTAAAATCTTAGTCTATTGAACATGTGTGAACTTCCTTCCCCATGCCTCCAACAGTATGAAATTGAATCAACTGGGGTCAGATTTCAGAGGAGTGGCAAAAGGCACATCCCTGTTACAAGGTGTGCTTACTCCTCCCCACCTCCCTCCCTCCCTCCCTCCCTCCTTGGAAGTATATGGTGAACAGAAATTTTACTGTTCGAATGAGTCAATAGCTTGTTAAGTTGGTCAGGTAATGGAGAAGTAATAGGCATAGGCAAAGCAATCAAAAGGGCCTGTTATTGTCACTGAAGTTTGCTGATAAGAAGAGATCTTATGTGCTACTGATAATGACCATGAACAGATTCATATCCATGGAGGTGGGTTTTTCAGATATCCCTTGGTCCCACATATGACATGGAGGGTTAAATTCAAGTAAGATAAGCGGAACTGTGCTGTTTAAATCACTGAGATTTAACTTAGTATTACCCATGTTAAATGTCACAGTTCTGCAGCTATTGCCTAACTTCAGATTTCTCAGGCTTTGAACACCTTTTGAATGGTTCTTTCTAAAAACTTCCTAAAAAATTGAAAAGATCATTTTTCATTTCAAAGTTGAAGAAAACCAAAAGAAAACAAAACACCCCAACCCCATGATTTCCAAGAAAAAAATAAATAAAAAAGGGGGATTCAGGTCTAAGTTACTTTGATGGAAGGGAAGCTGCATCCCTGTGTTAAGAACAGAATTTGATCTGTCCTTTTAGATAAAATTACAGTATTTTTGTTGTACAAAATTTCATTACTTTTTTTTTTTTTAATTTGAAAAACTCATGGACATGGGAAATTATCATTTGCTCATGGGACACCAGCATGTGTTATTCCAATTAAACCAGACTATCCAGATGTAAATGAACTGCTCCTTCAGAGTTCACAGGATGTTCACATTGGCTCAATTTCTTTAAGACAGGATCCATACAATTTTTTTGTTTGCCTTTGTTAGCACAGTATTTCAAAAGTACTGCACAGGATAGATTTTGGTTTGTTTTTATGTCATTTTCATTTTGTTTTGTTTTCCCTGTAGAATAGCCATCTGTACATATATCATAGTTAAATTATGTTTTTTGAAAAATGAAACAAAGATACTGAAGTTTAAACTCTAGTCTGTTTCCTTTGTTAGCAAACCAAACAAAAGCGGCCCAAGCAAAAGATTTTCTTAACTCTGAAGGAACATTGTCTGCCTGTGCAAAAAAGTGTTGAAAAATCAGCTGCTGTGCCTCAGTATTGACATTTCCCGTGTCATCTCTCCCCATCAAGAGCTGGACAGAAAAGGTCCCTGAAGTATGTAAATAGAGGCAAAGATTTCTAACAGCAGCACAGAATTCATTTCCATCCCAATTTGTCAGAACTGCAGAAAAATCAGCTGCTACCCAAATTATGCCATTCTTAAACCATTTAAAGCCAGCTTAATTAACAGGTAAATTAGGGTTAGTAAGAACAAGGAGTTTGTGTTCTTATACCAAAGCTTTCGGCCATGATGGTGTCAGGTGGCGGGGAAAATCACCACTGTTTGCCCAATGCTTTTGGATTTGCTTTCCATCAAATACTTCATCACAAGGATCCCAAAAACATTTGAGTAGACTACATCCAACCCTGCAGACAGTGTCTCATGATCTCACTTACCACATGATCACTGCAACCATTTCATGCACCCTGTCATCATATAACATTCCTCTGGCAGGAATGAATTTGTTTACATGGGAAACATCTCACGTGTTTTAGGGTTTTTTTTCATGTGGTATAGCAGAAGAAAACAAAGACAACAGTCAATTTGCAAAGAGATATACTAACATTCACCAAATAGCCCTTTAGAAATACTTTTCCTAGGTTCAATACCATGAGAAATGTTTACTTTGGAGTTTGGGACATTTGGAAACAGATCTCCTCTTTGCAGCAAGAAACCTGAGAGTGGCATGTACACTCGTGCCAATAGCCAGTAGGTCAGCGTGCTGTCTCTGACACAGACCTCCTTGAATTGCTTCAGAAAATGTTAGGAAAATCTAGTGGCCACAGAAATGTTCTTCTTAACCCATGTTAGTTAGATATTAGATATCTGTCTTGAAGCCTAACTGCCTCCACAAACTCTTGTGGGCTTTCAGAAATGCTTATTTTGGATGTTCTTATTCTCCACACACATGCAAGACTTTTTTTGAGTTCTGCTGGACTCTTGACCTAAATGATACTTCCTGGCATGAATCCCAGTCTGATTGCATGTTCTGGATAATTATTTCATTCATATTCCACTCCCCACACCACAGCTGGGAAGCAAAGTTTAGGTTAAACTGTGTAAGCCAGTTCTACATAGATTCTTTTTTTTTTTTTTTTAATGTACAAGAGAATCACCAAGGTCAGCAGTACAAAAAAGATTAAGCTAGTAAAGATCTCATTCAGAAGTGAATAAATCTAGCAATATTTCTTTTTTGAATGAAAGCTTGCCTTGGACCGCATTCTAGTATTAAGATCGAAGGAAGCAAAAGAAAGATCAGGCCAAATACAGGAAGTGATGTGTTTTGCTTATGAATGTGATAGAGAAGCAAAATATGGTGTCTCTTTGTTACTTGTTTTACACTAGCAGTGCAAGTATTTGTTTGTTTGTTTCATGTCACTTAAAAGAAAATTTTAAAGATTTAGAAGAAAAAAGATCCTTACTTATCATCAGTGCACAAATCCCTGCTATTCTGGAAGCTTTGAAAACTTCTTGCAGAAGTCCGATGTTTTACACCCACACTGAGTCTCTTCTTAGGAACTGACATCTTGTACTGAGCTATAAATGAAATAACTAGTGGTAAAGATGTACAACATAGTCAATACGAATATAAGATTTTATTCTGCCTTTAGCCTGAGGATATTTGCAAATGTTAGTTATGAATCTTTCAGCTTAGCAAGTGATAACTATCACAGAATCAGAATTATAGTAATTTACACTACATCTGCATTCCTTGGTGTAATACAAATATGACGCAGAGCACAGGAGCACTGCACTTACTGTAGTGATCTTCTGTATCCACATATTTATTTCTTATTGGATGCTGATTCTGCCTCAACACCTGCAGAAAGCAAACTACCGTACTAAGGTTAGGAGCTGTGGGGGCATTTGCACTAGAGAGACAAAGACCTGTGTGGCATTTCCTCACTGCTACACAAACAGGTAGATTTTTTCATGGGGAAAATATATAGCTGGAACCTACTGGTGACTCAACGTGGCCAAGAAGCTGCAGAAAATACCGCTTTCTGGAGAACTCATCTGACAGTGCCTGTCTGCTCCGATGACTGACTGGTCAATCCAGGTCCTGCACCTGCTCATCCACAGTTCCCACCTTTCTTTGTTCTCCTTTCCCTTATGTTTTTAAAACTTACTCCCTTCTAAAGCTATCCCATTTAAAACATTTTGTAAAGCAAGGAATGTCTGAGTTAACCTGAATTTTGCAAGGAATCTGACATTTTCTCTCTTATTTTGTTCTATTCCTTTTTTCTGCTTTTCTTTTTTTTGTAAGGCCTTCAGTATAAGGACTGTATTTTTTCAATGTTTGCAAATTATCTAGCATAACATGATACAGACCACAGCCTTAAAAAGCAAGATATTGTTCAGATACTACACTTCACCACCATTGTCTGTGGCTCCTGAAACATGGGCTAGGACACATCAACAGCTCAAAAATGCAGAAAAGCAGCATGTATACATAAGTTTTAATTAATTATTCATTTGAGTTGTAATTCCATTAAAATTGCATATAAAAATGCTATCATATCTTCACTAACTAGTAGTATTAGTCATGGCAATGCTTTAGTATTTCAAATACTGTCTTATTTGGCTGGATGTTATAGCCTAACATTCATCTGAGGGAGTGCAGAGTATCCTTCCTCAGTTCACACCGCCAAGGGTTTCCATTCTGCAAGTGTGAATTCTCACTTTGTACTGTGAGGCATTTCAGAGAAAGGAAAAGAACAATTCAGGAAGCAAGGCTGGTCACACATCGTTGTGAGCATCTCAGAGAAATGGTCCTCAAATAGAGAGGGCACCTTCAAAGTAAAAGGAATAATGAATGTCCTGGAAGACAGAAGGGGAAAATGTGCTCACACCAGTATAAAGTCCATCCTTCCTTTCACATAAAAGGGGCTGAAAACAGGCTGTGAATTGTAGTGGATGCTGCCTCCAGCCATCTCTAGAACTGGCCTAAAGTCTGCAAGCACTAGGACTTGGATGTGGAAAGTGGTAAACTGGAGGAGGTTATTCCCACCCAAGACTACTCATCCTGACTTTCTTGGCTTCTTCCCATTCTCCTACAAGATCTTAGATTGTGGGATTTTTTTCCACTGAGTCTGTGTGCTACCTTTGATGCATATACTAAAAAGGAACAGGAGCCATGGGCATGACCACTCAGATAAGGGTGCAGTCACACATTTCCCTATAAGACTGGGGGCTGGCTCCTCTGCTGCCAGCATGTCTGGAAAATGTGTGAAGGAAGAGGAGGGGACTGGCATCAGCATTGATGTTTAAGAGACAGAAGAAGGGCAAGGAGGAGCAGAGAGCTCTTCCTTCACTATATTGTGACAGGAACCTGGGGTCCAGGTGGGAAGGAGGGTGGTAATGTGACTACAAAATTAGAAGGGAATAGTGTCCTAATAAGAAAAAAGATGGGATGTTCCAGGCATCTGAATCTTCTCCTATATATACTGGAGGGACCAATGGGCATCTGAAGTATTAGACATGACCTTTAAAGTAGTGGAAACTGTAGAAGTGCCCAAAGTAAATGTTAAAATGTTGCCTGAGTTTCTGCCCTTGTTCAGTTTTGCATTCCTCACCACTGAAATACAGACAATTTCATCAAAAGAGCGTCAATAAAGGGTCTTCCAAAGAGCCAGGAATGAAAAAAAGTGATAATGCATCTTGAACAGTCTCAGATAATTCAGCATCAAAACAACTAAGAACCATGTTAATAGTGGGCAGCTCCCTCCAAACTAGGATAATAATGTATAGGTTTGGGCAATTGAATGAGGAGAGTGAGTTTAGGGTTAACCAAATGATAGGCTAAATATATAATAAGAGAACAGAAGGTTGATTCAAATCACTGGATTTTTTTTTTTTCCAGTTATGACAATAGCACATTTCACATAATTTGTTTTGTTTCGATATTTACTTTTCCTCAAAACTGTTTGTATTAGTACAGTATTCAGGAAATATGCTGATTTGACCCCCAGAGCACTGAAGAGGTCTGCTTCCAGCATGAGTACCTCAAGGACAGCAAGAGATCAAAATGCTTCATAGTGCCATAAATGCTGTCCTTCTTTTGACAAATATTCTGATTTTCATGTAATCCTTTTGAAACCATGGGGCTGTCCATTGTTTGAGGGAATCAAAATCTGACAATAGAGGAGTCCTTTCTAAGGAGGAAAATGCTGATTCTTTGTTGCACCCTTGGTATTTTGGATAGCATACAGCTGCTGTGGTAACAGTGATGACTTGTTTTCACGATGTTGAATTTATTAGCTAAAGCCTTCATCTGCGTAATTCAGTATTTGATTTTTCATCTGGAGGAAGGAAAGGAAGGAAGAAAGGGCAGCTCTTCAGTTAAGTTTTGTTTTCACAAATAATAACAAGCACATTAGCTGAAGAACTATAAAAATTAATTAGAGATTAAGGTTACTTTCAGAAATTATTAATAGTGTGTTGTCATTAAAAGCAAGGAAGATTTGATATAGGCAGTGCACAAAATTAGTCTGTGCTTGATATAAACATACATGATATCAGTAGGAATTCATTTTATATATAAAAGGGTAAGCAAATCTCTCAGTTTATATATACTAGGAAAATATTTGTTTACTGAGTACATGCTGAGCATCTTTCCTGCCTTTTCTCAGAATAGGCCCTTGTCTCTCTGTGGTTAGCCAAACTGGATACATGGTTCACGTAGTTTAAGGGTTACTCAATTTAACAAACCTCTGCCCTTTGTACTTTTCATTTATGCTGTTGGCACATCACACCAATGGCCGGATGTGAATCACTAACACAGTATTCTTCATCTTGATTTTGCCAGCTTCATCTGAATCATATGTGCAACACTGGACTACTGTTACTAAGCCTGTAAATTTAGGATGTTTAGAAGGAAAACTTTTTTCCATTCCTCTTTGTGAAGACAATACTGGTGAAAATACTTCTACAGTACAGAGACAGAAATGCAGCAGAATCTGGTCATCACACCTAAATTCTGTCTTTTCAATCACCAGGTAGTGGAACTGAGCTGGTGGAACTGCAAAAGTTGGCCAAGTTCATCTCTCCTAAGGTAAATGGCAAGGCAAGATCTACATGGCTAAGGGTGGAAGAAGGCAACAAGTGGCTTAAGTTGTTTTTTGTTTACCCTGACCATTTCCATGATGAAGTTAATGAATTTACACCAAAACAAGCTGTGTATCAGTACTATTGCAGTAGTTATGGATTGCTATGCAAAGGCAGGAACAAGAAGGTTGGGATAATAACAGTAGATAACTTCTTAAAATAGCTTCATTAACAGAAAAAAATGTATCTGGAACCAAACCCTAAGTCTTACAGATTCATTTTCCTTTGTCTTACTCCTCACTCTCAACTATCCTGCCTCCAAACAACTAAATTCTTTATATAAAGACACTTGTAACAGAAAAATATTTATGACACAGCTGTTTAAGATACTTCTTTTATATAAGTGCTGTATACACATTGAGTCCACTTTGCTATCTCAGTTCATGCTTCAGTTGATTCTTACCCAGTAAATTCATAATCCACAGCCTAGACACCTGAGGAGCCATTCCTCATAGTTTACGGACCCACTTCAGCTGTGCACACAAATTGAAAGTGAGATTCATTTAGGAACAAGAACAAAGGCTCATCAATCAATTTAAAAGCCACAGGGCTTCCATTTATTCAGCTCTTAACTTTCTTGTTAGCCAGGTAGGGAATGAGCCAAGAGGCAGACACGGTAGAAAAATTATTTACTCAGAGCAACTGGAATTAGATTAGCTGTTAGGAGACATTGAACTGGGACAACAGCAGGTTTAATGAAAGTATTATGGGAACATAAGTACACTGATAGAGGGACCTGGGGGAAGTAAGAAAAGGCTTTTAAGAAAGCTGTGAAAGTGGTTAGACGATCAGAAAGAATTGTTGCAGGCATTCAGCGAGTGGACTGTTCTGCTAACTGCGTTTGACAGTAGCCATGTCTTCATAGCCCATTGTTTGGAAAGGTAGGTATAGGAAAAGCCTGCCAGGTCCCTGAGCTGAATGTATTCTATCCATGAACTGATTTTATACATTTCATTTGTGAGGTCATTCTAAGCAACACTTCTTCTACAAAGGGACTCACCACATAACCTTTTTGCAAGCTCTCCCCTGAGTATGTCATGCTGGTGATCATATCCTATGGCCAACCCTCTGAATTCAGGGCAGTTTCAGAATGAGTCTGAGCCTTCATAAGTGGTTGCCAGCCCGTGCCCTCCAGAAACCCAAGGAAGTTGCGGGGGATGCGCTGCTTATCCGTTTCCTTGGTTATCAGGTTGCTCAGGGGCATGGGGGTTCAGAGGACTATACATGGACCAGCATTCTCGGGACACTAGGGAACATTAATATCAGGAAAATGAATACTGATTTGCAGATTATCAGCTGCCATGTACCTATGCATGAACTCACATGATGGCATCTGTGATGCTAATCCTGAAAGTTACAGATATCTGACCTAATTTCCTAAAACTGGTCTTTGTTACCATTCTCTGGCTAAATCTCTGGAGAGTGCTGTCACCTTCAGGAAAGATAAACCACAGGGACAGGAAGAGGAATGGAAAAGGGAGAGCTGCCTGCAGTGAAAGATGAAAGGAATAGCTAAGAGGCCTCTTCCACTAAAGGGGCAGGATACAGCAGATGCTAGTCCTGATAAGTCTAAGGAAACAAATCCAGGAGCACACTACACAGGACACGTTATGGTTGAATAGGAGAAGCAGCCCATACGTGATGGCCACCTGCTGTACAAGAAGGTGATGAGAATAACTTTTGAGGGAAGTGGGAGAAAGATTTTTCAGGTAAATGGAAGACTAACAAACTGGTAAGTACGTTTAAAAAGACACACTGATTTATTAGGAAAATGAATATTTTAATGGGATGAAGATTAAGATTTTATAAGAATATCAAGGTTGCCCTAAAACTATCTGAAAAGAAGTTCTCATACTCAACTAAGTTGTTAATACTTACTACTTTTACTACCTTCATCACTGACCAATTAACTTTGAAATTATTGTTGCCTGTCCAACCAGCTTTACGTGTAGGCAATCTTAGTGTACTTTATTGCTAGAATCAAAGCTGTCATATCAGCACTGCAGTAGCTGGTGGCGCAGAGATATGTGAGAGGCCAAGCTAACACAGGGAAAGACACGTAGTTTCCTTGGGTAGCTTAGAAAACCAGGCAAGCTTTACAGTTCACATGCCTTTCCCAGTCAACGCTGCAATAGTCAAGCTGGGTGAGGATGGCTCAAGCATTTAGTTCATATCAATGCCTGAAATTGCTAAGCAAAATTTGAGAGCCTGATTGCTTGCGGCGCTGGCTCCCTCCACCTGCTGTTTGCTCTGTCTCCTGCAATGACAAGATAAGCCACCACTGAAGTGTATATGCACATGAGCAGGGGGCAAATTTGGCAGCCAGTGCTTGTCTTTCATTGCAGAACGCATTCAAATCCATGAAAGAAGATCACTATAAAAGATGTTGGTATTTATTTTATGGTATTACTAGTACAGCAACTGCTAGATGGTATGTGGCATCATTTGAAATGCTCTCAGTAAAATTTTCTGTTTGTTCGAGGCACTGATTACCTGGATAAACCCTTCAAAAAGTTAGTGTATTCAGAATGATCTGGGCAAAAATACTTGTTTTATCAAAAATGCTGTTAGTCTGAATAGAGCTATAAAGTATATTTAAAATATTTTCTTAGGCTTCAGGTCTAATAAATTGGCCAAGCTGTTAGCCTTGAGATTAAACCCAAGTGAAAAAAGCATTTTTAATAACTTGAATGTTACTTATTTTTCTCCTCACAGGATAACCAAAACATATCTTGGCTTCCTCAATTGCTTTTCAGAAGTATTCAAACATTGGAGGATACAATTCAGCTCTAAATTTTACTTGACCATTTGGTATTTATTTCAGTATGTTATTTCATTGGTAATGTCAGATGTCATATGGATTCATTTTCACTTTCAAACAGGTTAAGTATAAAAACAATTTATTGAAACAAATATTGTATTATGTGATTGTAAAACCCAATGTCTGTCAGCACTAGCACATTTAATGTAGTATTTTGTTTTCAATAAATATTTAAACCACTTAATCCTGACTATGATATCCATAGATAGTATCAAAAACAAGGGGCACAAACACGAATAAAGCTTGTAATGTGTATTATTGCATAATTAGTATCAGTAAATAATTGCAGACCTTTTTGTAGTATTCTGTCTTCTCTCCTGGGTTGTTTGATTTAATTTTTTGACTGTTATTTGGCAAAAAAATATCAGTACAGTCTGTGTTCTGTGTGAAAACATCTTTGATAGTTGGCATTTAGATTTTTTATGGTTCCTGTCCTACCTTTATTTCTTCCAGGAGCTTCTACAATGGTGACAGTTTAGAAATACAGGTCCTAGACTGAAGTTAGCAGAATTTCCCTGTTAGTCTCTACTATATACTTTCAGATAGCAATCTGTTATTCTACAAAATATTTCATTTTATTCATTTGGAGTATCCTTCCTCAGATCTCATGAAGTTGCAGGTCTGTAAAATTCCTCATTTCTGTTGGTCAGCTGAAGAATTTTATTTTTCCAGTGCTTAGTGAGACTTTTTTATACACAAACTGTCAGATTCTGTCATCATTTACTTTGTCATTAACCAAAGGCTGTGTTAGAGCAGTAATTGTGAATCCCAGTCAACTATAAATTGCAGCATTAAGTTCTGCATAGTGGCATGCTTGTGGAGCAAGATTCGCCCTGGTCTGTATACTCCACTGGGAGTAAAATTGTGCATATTCTTTGATTCTTATGTATTTCCCTGGACTGACATCAACTGAAGGAGAAGGCTAGCCATTAAGAATAAATAGTGCAGAGTTGAGCAATCTGCACACAGATGGTAGACATGAAGTGCAGCTTTCAAACTTCTTAATAAGATTGGATAGGTCATCACTGGCTTTCTACTGGTTTGTGCCCATGTGCCATAATAAACCCAATGAGAACAGCACAGCTCACAGTGGAGCAGATGTATGCAAACTGTACACTCCATAAACTCAGGTGAAATAAAGTAAAATAATGGCATTTCTACTTTGAGTTATCCACTGTGTTTAGTACCTGTTAAAGATCATCTTGGGAAGGTGCTTTTCAGAAATTAGGACCTAAAAAAATGGACTTATTTTATAAGTGAATTGTATAAGCTTATTTAAATCTACTCCAGGAGAAGATTTATATATGAGCTCCAGTTAGCTCTCTTCTTTCATGTTGTAGGGATATGATTGCTTTCTGATCTCTCAAGCCAGGCACAGGCACCACATATAAAGGCAGGGACCTTGTGACCTACTGTAGGTCACACTGCTGTCAGCTCAGAAATGCAAATGCGAGCTACAGTTTCTCCAGTCTTTCACTAAATCTGTGAGTGCTTGGAGAAGTATAGTGAGCTTTAAAAGGTATCTGTTAGTATTGTCTAATTCCAGACCTGGCTTTTGGCAGGAGATTCTGCTATGGAGCTTAAAGAAACCCTCCGTTTTATAGTTGGCCTTAAAGGGGCTGAGCTGAGACATGAATTGATTCTAACAAGTAAATGATGAAAGAGAGAATTTGTGGGACAGCAAACCTCACTAGGAGAACAGGGGTGGTAGGGCTGTGGATGAGGTCAGAAAGTGGCCTTCAGAAAAGAACTATAAATATGGCTATCTAATACACAGTGCCGGTGTTTATTCCTACTCCCTGAAAAGGAAGGATGGCCTTAAATTCAGGGTTGCTTATCACAACCCTGGCCCAAAATCACAATTTCTAAATTTCTGTAATAATTGTAGAACAATACCCAAATATTTGGAAGGTAAAGATGGTAGTAGATGTTGATAATTCATTAGATAGAATGTGTAAATCCTTCCTACCATGTGAGAGATCTTTTCAGGCAACCAGAAAACCCTTTCAGAAAGATGCTTACTAACTTCTGCTTGTTCATGCTGGCAGATGTAGCTCTTCAATTCCTGTAGGACCCAGGAGAGGTGGTAGCTTTCCTCTAGAATGAGCAAATTAATCCTGAACAGCCTCTCCAGGGACATTACAAGAAGACCCTTGATTAGGTAGGCAGCTTTCATAGAGTCATAGAATTGTTTAGGTTGGAAAAGACCTTTAAGATCATTGAGTCAAACCATTAACGCAGCACCACCAAGTCCACAACTAAACATGGCCCTAAGCATCACATCTACACATCTTTTAAATACCTCCAGTGATGGTAACGCAACATCCCTGGGCAGCATCTTCCAATGCTTGACAACTCTTTTGGTGAAGAAATGTTTCCTAATATCCAATTTAAACCTCCACTGGCACACACTGTGGCCATTTCCTCTTGTCCTATCACTTGTTACTTGTGAGAAGAGACCAATCCCCACCTCAGTACAACCTCCTTTCAGGTAGTTGTAGAGAGTGATAAGGTCTCCCTTCAGCCTCCTTTTCTCCAGGCTAAACAAGCCCAGTTCCCTTAGCCTCTCCTCATAAGACTTGTCCTCTAGACCCTTCACCAGTTTTGTTGCCCTTCTTTGAACACACTCCAGCCCCTCAATGTCCTTCTTGTAGTAAGGGGCCCAAAACTGAACATATCATTGGAGGTGTGGCCTTACCAGTGCTAAGTACAGGGAGCGGGTATGTCTTTTGGTTCTAATCACTGTGAATTCAGTGAAATAAAAGAAACAGATTTAGATTTTGTAATTGGGGTCCAATTGCTTTTTTGAAGAATGCAATTTCAGTTTGTCATGAGCTGATACATGTGGAGCTTTGCCCTTGTAAGCCCTGCTCAAAGCATGATGGAAACTCTACAAGGCTGAAGTATGTGACCCTGAATTCAAGAGGTGCTCCACAGGTGGGAGGGCTTGCTGCACTGGACTCTGGCCAACATTGTCAGTTTGTGGGTGTCATCTTTAATTGCTAACCTTAATAAAACCAAAAGTATATTTACACTCTCCTTTTCTTGGAAACCCAAATACAAGAAGGACTGACTTTCACAAAGTGCTTTGGCAATACACATTCCCTAGTTTATCCCATCAGATTGGACTACAGCTGTGCAGGACATGCTGTACTTCCTCAAGGGCACCTTTTCAAATGAGCCAACAATATCAAAACCTTGTAGGCAGCACAAGCCAGGCCTGCACATGCTTTTAGACTGCACATCCGTTTAACCAGCAATTGCCACAGTATCTCTTACTAAAACTGATAAATATAAAGCCTCTTTTGATTTATTTTTTTTATGTAGAAGCTTTGATTTCATGAACTTCATGTCAAGGTCCTTCCTGAATGTGCTGAGGGGCCTTACTGGCCCTGACAAGCTGCACAGATGACTCTACCCCACCCCTGCCCATGGTCCCAGAAGCTGGCCCAGGTGTCTCTTTCAGGCACCATGGGTCTGGTGAGGTCCCATAGCTGCAGGCCACCTTAGTATGCTCATCTCCTGCTTCCTCATGCTCTAGGAAGCCCCAGCCCTCACTGCCACATGGCATTTCACTGAGTAGCACTCCTAGATTTAGATTCAGGGGGTTTTGATCTAGATAAAAAGAACACCAACGTTTCAAGCCAGAATCTCAAAAGTTAAGAACTCAGAGGATCATATTTGCTAGAATGAGGTCCCTTTGTGAAGTGCAGTTTGTCTCCCATTGGCACATGTTGTGGGGTGGAGGATATATTAGCAGTGGCTCTGAACTAGCATGAGTACCTGAAGCAATGTAGCTGTGATGAAATGAGGCACCCTAGCAGGTTAATTTTTTTCACTGAAGAATAATATGAAAATAGCATAACTAATTTGCTGAAACACCACGGCAGGAAATTTGAGACAAAAATAAGGACAGAATTCACTTTTCTAAGGTAGCATTCATTCATTACAGCTGCTTTTTCTTCTTTCACTGGTTCCTTTGAGTACCCTCCCTTAACAACGAATACAAGGGAGATGCTTTGTAAAACTTATTAAGGGCAAAAGTCCTTTTTATTTCCACAACTCATGTTCTAATGCTATATGGTAATGGCAATAAACTGTTGCATTCATGCCCCCAGAAGCACCAAACACCTTCTAAATTGTGAGTTCTAGACTTTGTGACCTGTATTAGAAAACATTAATATAGTGCGAGTGTCCAAGTGTGAGTGTATAGTGTTTGAAAGAGTCATATATGGGCATATATATGTATAACTCTGAGTATGAGTGCATGTGTATGCATATATACCAGCAGTGAGTGCATATGTGTGCTGCATCAACAGTGAAAAGAAGCTGTTACTCACAGCTGTGAAATCAGATGGATATAATATCTTACTGAGACTTTCTGAGTTCCATTTTATATGCGTGTGTTGCAGGCAGATAGCTACCATATCAGTAAAAAAGCAAGCCACTGAACCACTAAAACACACTTAGCTGTAGTGTTTAGTATTGGAGGCTGGTGGCAGGGAGTGGGTGGGTCTGGGAAGAGAGACAAGTTGAAAGGCTAAAACAAACATACATAGAAATGTCCATATATCACGTTCCTAAACAGAGTTGTGATTCATGAATGCTGCAGTTCACTGCAGGATCTGCAAGTGATATGTTCCAAGGACTTGGAGGCTTTCAGAAAGGGAAAGACAACAGAAAGGGTTGTCAGGCATTGGAATGGCCTGCCCAGGGAGGTGGTGGAGTCACCATCCCTGGAAGTGTTTAAGAGCTGGTTAGATGTTGTGCTTAGGGACATGGTTTAGTCTTTTTTGATAGGGCTAGGAATAAGGTTGGACTTAATGATCTTTAAGGTCCCTTCCAGACGAAACTATTCTATGATTCTATGGTTCTAAGTCCACCACTAAGCCATATCCCCAAGCACCATATCTGTATGGCTTTTAAACACAACCAGGGTTGGTGACTCAGCCACCTCCCTGAGCAGCTTGTTTCAATGCCTGACAACCCTTTCAGTGAAAAAGTTTTTCTAATGTCCAGTTTAAACCTCTCCTGGTGCAGCTTGAGGCCATTCCCTCTTGTTCTGCCACTAGTTACTTGTGAGAAGAGACCAGCACCTACCTTTCAGGTATTTGTAGAAAGTGATAAGGTCTCTCCTCAGCCTCCTTTTTTTCAGATAAACAGTCACAGTTGCCTCAGCCAGGTATTTAAGACTTTCAACTCTTAAGTAGTCTCAAAGGAGTGACTGCTGATCTCAGAGTGACAGTACCCCTTTGGGATCCTGGATTTTACACATTTACAAGTACTTGTCTCACTGTCCTAGTATCTACTGCTTTTATTTGGCAACTAAAACATTAAAACAGCACTCTTGGCATTAGAGCCACAGTAATAAATCGCTTCTTTTAAAAAAAAGACCTTTTAATTAAGACTTCAGAGATGTTTAAAAAATGCGCAATGCCTTGTACATCAAAAAGATATTTAGTTTCCTTTTAGATGGAAAGCTGATAAGATGCTTTCACAGTAGAGAAAGTGGCACACTGCAGATTAACATGCTATAGGATGCACAACATATTGCGAGTTATACGAGGAATGTGTAAATACTGAGCTTTTATATGATATGTTCCAAGAAGGATATAAGTCACAAAGAAATAGATTAAACATGTAACTGAATTGACATAATACACTGAATAAATTTACCAAATGGCATTATATTCAGTAGAATAATGAAAATATAATATAATGGTTGTCAAGCATTCTGAACAGGGTAAAATTCTTCATTAAAATGATATATAACTCACTGCACTGATCAAAGCTAATGAGTTAAACAAAGCAATTGAATGGCACTTGTAACAAGTATGTGAAAGATACTGAATCAAAGGGACCACAGAAGCAGATGAACTGTGCAGTAATAGATTTTCCTTTGCAAACTCTTTAAGTATCAACGCATCATCAGAGGAATATATTAGATTTCTTTGCCATAGAATATAAAGACATGGGAAATTATAACAGTAAAATTATAACACATTATCATTATCACATTTCATCTGCTAAATAGTTTTCCTCAATTACTTGTTGATTGTTTTGCTTCATGGATGAATCACAATTTTCTGTAGCTTTTATAGGTACAAAGAGATTAAGAGATGAAGTGAAGTTCTAATTTAGATTCATCGTCTTCGTAGGAATATACTAGATTCCTTTGCCATAGAATGTAAGGAGATGGGAAATTATTACAAGTAAAGTTATAGATTGTGGGGTTTTTATGCACAAGTTGAAATTTTATGTAGCTTTTATAAATACAAATGGAGAAGAGATTAAATAAATTTCTAATTTATATCCTGAACATTAAAAATTATATTTTTTGAGTGGGGTAAAAGGTGGTGATCTGGTACAGTTCAGGTTGGATTTTGAAGTCTAAATAATTTTCTTACATCTAAAATTAGCATATTTGAATATCTTTATAATGAGGTGGTACTACACAGTAAGTTTAGATAGGATTTACGGTGCTCTTGCTACTTTTGTTCACACTTCTTGAAAGCTTACTCTGTAAGCAGGAGGGAACTATCTTATTTTGAGTAAGTGATGTTGAGAACCATCTCACCGTATGAGAAATACCTGGAAGTTAATCACCTAGTCTTAGCTACATGCCTTTCCTAATCAAAGGATAGCAATGAGCTCTTCCAAAGGACATTTCTGCCTATTGTAAAAATTAATAAACAGAACCTTGTTGAGTCATATGGGAATTCTAATAATAAATGAAGTTAACATGAATTGAAATCTAAGTCTCTTCAATTGAGAAATCAATGCAAAGAAGCTGTAAATTCAGAAACTGATTCATTATGCAGGAATTTCCACACATAGGCAAGACTACAAATATCCTTTTTAAACTTTTTTTGTAAGGTTAATGCAGTGTATTCCTTTCAAGGAATGCTAGTGTCCAGTATATCCTTACATCCCAAGATATAACCAAGAGAGGAGTGTGGTTATATTAAAATTTATTTATTGTTTTTATTCAATGGTTTCCATAATCTGAATAGTTTTCCCTTGTCTAAAATTTCTGTAACTACAGTTTCTTCACACCTTTCTTCACAGCCTTCACTCCTCTGCCACACTCTGCTATGGCAATAAAAGATGTAGTTTTTGTTGCAGTTCTAGATGAGGATTTTTAGAAGCTAGGGTGGTGTCAGTTTTGAAATTTGTTCCCTGTACAACATTGCCTGAGAAGGGTCTGAAGGGAGGTGTGTATTCAAAGTTCACAGTACTTAAAAATAATTCAGTGTCTATTTTTATTTACATCTTGTTATGCTGTTAATCTTGCAGCAATTTCTTTTTGTTCTTCCTACCCTCACGTTTCCATTTCTGTCCCCAGTTTGTTTGTATTTTTACTCCTTGCAGACTGCTTGTCTTTACAATATTATAACAAGCACATCTGACAGAAAAAATATCTGGTCAGGGATGGTATTTATTTCCTAAACATGCTCAAAAGCTGTGCCTCTGTTAGACAATTTTTTTCCCATTCATTTTAGAGCTGTTACAATATTTACTTTGACTACCTAGATATTTAAAAAAATGTTGAATAGACTTTATCATTGTCCAGCCTTTGGTAACAAGACAGAGTTCTGGAGGGTAGAACCTGTCCCTGGGAAACAGACTGTATCTCTATCTTCAGTATTTGACTCTTGGGAACCTGTGGAGATGGTTTAATTTTATTATGCATCAGTTTCTGCACTTTAGAATAGAAAAGTTGAACTATCAGTAGTTGTGTTAATATTTGAGATAGATACATGGATAAAAAAAGGCTGGAGACAGAGCAGAATGTTCAATTCCAATACAACAGCATAATTCCAGTCTGTTGGGGAGACTGGCTTTTTTAAACACCCTTAAAATTCTGAATAATTTTCCAGAGAGAGACTGTATGACACATGGAAATTGATTATTCCAATTTTATTTTTTGTCTCCCTGTTGACCCTTCATGTACTTTCAATCTTTGTTGACACAGCTAATTGTATTTGGTGTGAAGACTTAACTTTATTGTCAATACTGTGCAATATACTATACAGTGTCCTGGTATATAATCATTATTGAAAATAATCTAGAGGAAAGATTTTTTTACATTAATTTTTTTATAATGTGTGCATTTGAACAAAGTTCAATTATGAAAGATTTCTGAAAGTTTAAAAAAATTTTTCCCAAGAACAAAATAGTACAATGGAGATTCCTGGAAGAGAATCACACTTCTGAAATGGCTCACAATTAAAATAGTCCTGAAATTGTTATGAGGAAAGCCTCTACCAAAACCAAAGCACTTTCATATCAGTGATATATGACTGTTATCTTGCTTACTGCAGAAGAAGCTTAGAGTGAGATAGCTGGCTGAATGAGTGAGAAGTGGTTTTGCTACAGTTATACAATTGAATTTCAGGTCACAACAGACCTAGATCTAGAATTTCTGGAATAGTGTCTTACAGGCTAGATAGCTGCTAAAAGCTTAAGTCCTCATACCATGATCTGAATTCAGAGATCCTTGTTAGTTTAACACTTCATTATTTTTTGTTGTGGAGTGTGGTAAAATAGAGGCAGTGTTTTAAATTTTCTGCTTACAAGAACATTATACCAAAGAAAAATCAGTTAAGTTTAGGTATTTGCAGATAAAACCAATATATTTTATGTGAAAAACCAGTTACTTATTTAAGCACTCACCTCTTTATTTTTTCCACTGTGTTTGCATGTAATCTTTGCTTTAGAATGTTTAAACCTTACAGTGTTCATCTTCTCTAGGATTCATGTTTGAAGTCTTTAATAAGTATATGAATGTTCATAACATTAAGAACTCCTGCTCTGATAGAAGATTTTTCTTTTGTCTCATGATTAAATCCATGAGATAACTCCATATGACAGAGAAATGAAACAAAAGATGACTTACTTTAAGAGAAAAAATAATTTCTTTTCTCCCACCGAGAGCCTGAGGCTAAAATGTTCATCAGGTTTAAAACTCAGGATCTGGAGCAGGTCTGGAGCTGATTAGGAAGAGTGTAAAATAGCAACAAAACCACACACAATTGCTTCTTGTTTGAAGAATGGTAGCTCTTCAGCTGAAGTTTCTATATAGTTCCTGACAGTTTGCATAAGAGGAAACAGTTTGTGAATAAACAAATTAGACTAAGAAATTACTTACGATTGATTGCTCATAAGTGATTTCTTCTCTGAATGAAAAATGAATATGTTTCTTTTTCAAACTAGCCATATTATTACTGCAAGCTTTCTTGCTTCCTTCTTCATTACTGCTTACTTTTTCTCCTCATTAGAGCCATGTATTTTCAAGTGATCATCCACTCTGAAAGTAGGAGCCTGGTCTTCCTTGCAACTTCTTCTTGTAAAGCACTACAAGACAAATTGTCTTTTCTTCTCCTTTTTATCTCAATTTTTAATTAACCTGCAGAAGAAGCAGAAGGAAAAGGAATAGAGTCTTAGCCCTATTTATGAGACAGAAAAAAATAACAGATAATTTCAAATATATAATACATACAATATATATACAATTCATGGATTAAATTCTGACTAGATTTAACTGAGGTTAGATTTCTGCTTTACTGTCTAAAGGAGCTGAAGAAACTTTAGGATCAAAACTGTTATACATGAAGTTAAATAAAAACTGGTCTCATAATAACTTTTAAATACTTTCTCATTTCATACTGTTCTTTCTAATGATAAAGGCTCCTGTCTGCTTTCATATACAATGAGAAAACAAATAAGAGAGAGCATATGGTAGGATCTGCTGTAGCTCATATTGCAGTCTGTAGTGAATCCTTCTACTGACAGGCATGAGAAATGGTTATGTCGGTAGCTGCACGTTTTGAAGCTCCTGTAGAAGCTGATCAGATATGGTTGTCTTGCAGAGGCTCATGTTAAACTACACTGATTCCTTAGAAGTCAAACAGTCACCTTTAAGTCCCTGCCTTCAGATGACTGCTTGACTGCAGAGATTAGAATGAAAGGCAGCTACGAAGTTGTCTAGAAATGTAGAGGACAACTAGAGAAAATTTGAGTATTGCTTCACTCTTCATACAGAAAACATAAAAAAATGAAAACAGTAATAAAATAGTCTTACTTTTTATACTAGCTTGTTCTTGACATGCTCATTTAGTCACTCATGAATGAAACCTGGGGACTACTTCATAAGCTTGAAATATGCTAATACAATATTTGTAGCATAAGTACTAGTGAAAGAATAGAGTTTCATCTAATGGGAAAAAGTCATTCACAATATTGCTATTATGAAAAGCCCTAAGTTAATTTAAAACACATGAAAGTAAATTTTTTTTTGGACAGGTAGATATCAATGAGAATAATTACTGGGAAATTCTCAACAGAATAGAAATATATAGAATAGAAATATGCTTAGGTAAAGAAGTCATCATGTATGGAATGAAAGTGAATACAGATCAAACAGGATGGACAGGGTTTATTAGAGAAAATGAAAAATCTTTCAAGTACAGAGTACTTAGTCAGAATGGCATAGTGAGGTCCACATCCCAGTCTGCAAGACATACATACATAGCTGTATGTATTTTCTGCAGGCCAAAACTAGTCTGACTACAGCAGGAACTCTTCTAGCGTTCAATCACCAACACTGAAATGGAAAATGAATATTTTATCAGTCTAAACAACTAGGAATCATTAATTTATACATGCCACTGGGGTGTAAGCCAGTATTATATATAATAGAATGTTTTATCAAGAAAAGTAAAGTGAAAGGTTGTAGAAGCTAAATGCTTAAAGCCTAGGGCACACAGACATAGCAGTTTTCCATTAAGGCATTAATTGACCTAAATATATAGGTAAATAACTAACTGGAAAATATTCAACAGAACAATAGCAAAATACAGATGTTATAAGATTAAAATGTCTTATTTATGTGAAGACTCAATTATCCAAAATTCACGCCCCTGGAAAGTTCTTTTTTGTATAGGAGAAAATTATGGAAAAGCTGGACTTTATGTGAACAAAAATAATTTAAGTTGATTTGTAAAAAATTTCCTCCATCTACAAAAGAGAAATATTTATACAGATAGATATTTTACGATTTATCAGTAAGACTCAGGAATGTGATATGAACAAAATACACATTTATATACAACTAAAAACCTTTCTAGTGAGATAATGTTTCATCTTACTACTATTTAAATTCTTTTTTGGGGCCCAAGAGTTTTCACAGCAAAATTCAACAAATTGAAGGAGTTCTTAGTACTTCCTGGAATTTTATTAGTGCTTTACACAATGCTTTACAAAATCCATAAGAAAAGCATACATGAGGATTTTCTAAGAAATAAGAATCCATGATAGGACAAGAAATACTTTCTACAGATCTTAAATAATAATATTGCAGGAGCCTGATTTGTCACACATGCAAAATGAATAATCAAAGACATTTCTGTTGGCAACACAGGAAAAAGTGGTCCTCTTTCAAATTAGACATGGATTTGTTTATACTTACTGAAAACAGTATTTTCAGATCTCACAGCCAGAAGTGTAGTAACTCGAGTGTCCTAGGACACCTTGTAGCAATTCTCAGTCACTAACAACTTTGTTACTTTTGACTTCCATGGGCTTGGGGCTATACATAGATGCAAGTAGAAAGGAAAGGAAAAAAAAGTGTAAACTCCCACATTTTAATGTAGGAACTAGACAAATGAGGCCCCTCATGTCCACATTTATGAAGAATATTCAAACTGAATGTGTGAAAAATACAAAAAAAAATTATTTAAGTACAATAAACAACAAGTTTTAAATCCTGAATCCTATTTCTAACATAATCTTTGATGTCAAGTCACTGAACTTCCCTACTTCCACTTGTCTATAAACTTAGTCCTTCTTATTAATGTAGGGGTTTTGAGGAACCATTGAGGAAGAATTAGGTTAATTTAAAATGGAATGAAATTTAGTATGGAAAGTACTAATCTTGTTCATAATGAGAATGTCTTCTGTAATATATGTATATTCAGTAGTTGGTTATAAAAAAGGAGAGAAAGAAAAATCAACATAATTTAGTCAATTGGAAAATGACCATAAGTCCCCTACTTGTTGTGGCTGTGAAGAAAAGGAAAACATGGTCCCAAAATGTATCTTGGGTCTTTACTAGAGAAGATCAGATAGCCCATGAAAGCCTTCATCTAGAAAACTGTATACAGTTCTATTCACTTACTTTTTAGGTGCATTTGTTCAAACAGAATACAGATCTAAAGGAGGCCTGCAGTGTCAATCAAGGAAATGGAGAGACTGTTATACTAAATGAGTAAAAGAGATTGGTTTGTTTAGCCTAGCAAAATGAAGGCTGAGATGAAATAAGAGTTGTTGTCTATGAATGCACTGAGATGGTGTATTTACAAGAGAAAAAAATAATACCTTTTAAACTTGCCATAAATAAACTTAGGAAGGATTAAAATAATGTTTCTAATCACTAAAGGTACAAGACTCTAAAAGAGGATCCCAGTAGGAGTCGTGTAGGTAGGCATCCTAACCACTTTTTGATTCCTTCATGAAAAGGACTGCATGACATACAAAGGCGAGAGATTGATAGGCTTTTATGTTGTCAGATATGTAAAGTCAACATTATAATTCCACCTAAGTTTCACTTATAAAAATTAGATTTTAGTGAGCGACAAGAATATCTTTGCTTGGATAATGAAGGAAAATTTGAGAATGCACATGGTTTTAAGGAGGAAATACGCAGCTTGTTGTTGTTTTTGTATATTTTCGGTGAGAAATACATGATGTAATGAACTGGCTGGAGACTATGATTATTGTAATACCTGGAGAAGATTTTAGAACAACACATTATTGGCTTAATTCATATAAGTCTGGATTGGCTTATTTAGGATTTGTCTGGAATTGGTAAAGGGCAGCAAGAAATTAGTTCAATGCCACTACTTGTTTGTAATACTTGAAAGTGATTGTGTCTGCCCTTGAAACAGATTGTGCATGGATATTAGCCAACTGACTAGCATTCAGTCCAGTAAGCCTGAGCTAATCTTGGTAAGGTATAGGAGATAACTGGATATATGTAGAGACTATACCTGTTTCTCTTATTAAATGTTTCTATTTTCCAAAACTTACGTGTACCAATTACAGTAGTGGTGATACCAGGCTGCTGTAAATTGTCACATTCCAGTATTGCTGAGGAAAGCTATTCCCCATTTTTGGTTTGCAAACGACTTGGGTCTTCTTTGAACAGAGACCAGAGGTTTTTCCAGTTTGAAATCGAATTGTTTGCATATATTATGAGGGATTAAACTTTAAATCAATCCAGAAACCATAGCTGGTACAGAATATGACACCTGACACTTAAACACTGCATTTTGGCAGCATGCAGGCCAAACTGAATTCTCACAAACATCCATGCAAGTTTCCAGATGCAGTTGAGTGTATGGATTATTTTACGAGAATGAATTAGAACCTATGTATTTCAGAAATAGCTTTATACCCTATATTGTTCTGCCCTAGCTCTGCTTAGTATAACAATTTGAGCTGGATAAAGAAAATAGAAAAAAATAATAAGTGAAAAAGTAAGAGAAACAACAACTGAAAATAAGGTTTTCTTCTTTTAGGGACCTTTAGCTTTGAATCTAGTTTTTCCTGTCTCTGGTTTGGTCTTTTATTACCAAAATTTAATTTCCTTGTGTGGTCAAGAGACCATTAACCTCTTTACCCAGACTGTGAAAAAAAACAAAACAGAAGAAAATGGCATTTGTAAGAGATGAAAAAGTTGTTGGATTTTGTTTTTATTGTAGAGTCTCTTTGTTAGTATGAGAGTATAGCAGCAACCTTCACAGATCACGTTAAAGACTGGGACATACACTCTCCTTTTATATGTTAGATTTTACAACATAAAAACATGTAGTTACTTGCATTTCATTAGGTAATGCAAGATTTTATCCCTGGAGACACCAACTATCACTTCTGTTCTCCAGAAGACATGGCTTCAATCATGACTTCTTTTCCTCAAGATCCCAGCCAAATATCTATTTATTACACTCAGGATATGAAAGATATGTATAAAAATCAAATGTCAAGGTTTCTTCTGTTTGTTTTTAATTCCAAAGAAAGGCTTTCATTCTTTCTTGCGTGGGGATTTTGAGGAAGATGACAAATAAATTACAAAGCTTGAGAAAATTGCTTCCAGACAACACTAGAAAAGAACAAAAAGCCACTGAAACCATTTGACTAAGCCTTGGTTTCTTCCAAAGGAAAAAAAAAAGTTCCAGCTAGTCTCAGGAGCAGAAGGATTAAACTTTAGAATGAACAGATTGTGATGAGTAAAACACGGGCTAAATGAAAAAAATTTGTTTATGTGCATATATGTGAGAAAAAGATATTTCAATGGAAAATTTTCACCCTGAGAAGCAAAATCTGTGAGTTTTTAAAAAGCTTTTTACAATCAGCTCTTATAAGAAAAAAATATGGAAAAAATAGAAAAATACCATACCATCGTGGTACACTCCTCTGTATGTGGAGAGCTCTCTTAATATCCCCTACAATTGTTGCTTTGTATGATGTGTGTTGGTAGCTCTGTATTGCAAAACATACAAAGTGCATCAGGGCACAACTAGATCGTGTGACAAATATGCCAAAACAAGTAATAGGGGAAAGGCTTCACATCTCCTTGATGCATTACGGTCTCATGGTTTCTTCCTGACATGGCCTAAAATACTAGATGCATTTGGTTAACCTGTTGCTTGGCCAAATATGTCTGGCAAATGTGAGTCAGAACACTCCAGAGATCCTTCAGAACTGCACAGCATCATGGCAACATACAGATCTGGTTGGGAGAGTATTTGTGGGAGTTAGCTGTGAGATTGTCATACCTCATGCATGAGACCAGACATGAGAAATCCGCTAAATGGGCTTCTTGAGAGGGTGATCGTATCAGGAAAGATAGTAGTATGTTCAATATTTCAGTGATAGCCTCTTCAGAGAAATGATACCGTCATTTAGTACAATAACATTCATGTTTTAACTATAACTGTGCTGAACACATTGCAAACTGCAGATGTAAGAGAAAGTGCCTACCCTGCCCAATCCACAGTATAACTTCAGACAGAAATGTATAATTCTTGGAAGGTGGATAATTCTTGCCCAAGCACCTGGTCAGTGCCACCATCAGGAATACAACTACCTAATGCCACTCTGTAATGCCACAGCTACTGAACTACTGGATCAACAGTAGAGCTAAAATATGTTCTTACTTACTGATGAAACTGTAAGAATCTGTCTTACTCAAAACATGTTCCAGTTCATGAAAGCATTGATTTGTCTTGGATTTAACTGTGATTTTCAAGCATAAAGTTCAAACTATCACTATATTTAAAATAAATGAAGTTGCAAATGAAAAATACATGTTTCCTCCTTTCTAAGCTACAAAGGCAAGTGAAAAGTGGATAGTTTTCCTTTTAGCCAAGTCTTCTCAAACCAGGCACAAGTCCCAAAGAGAAACAGCAGGGTTGGCTCCTTCAAAAGCAAGGGCCTGAGGCAAAGTGAGAGCCTGGTAATGCTGCTTTCATCTGGCTCAGCTCAAGCAAAGAGACGCACTTCTCAGCTGAGGAATGCAAGGCTATTGCCACCGGGTCAAGTCCTGTAAGGAGAGCGTGGGCAGTGCCCTTTCACTCTACTTTCACAATGTGGTGGAAAAAAAAGACACCCACCCATATACTTGCATGCACGTGCCCGCTCACACGTGCAAAAACAATATGTGCATGCACACGTTCTTTTCAGTGTTTGCCAGGCTACCTAACCTGCTTCACTTTCCTCTTCTGGGTTTTTTTTTTTTTTTTTTGGTAATCCAGCTAAGGCAGACTTCTCTGAGCTGGAAAGGAAATATCAATAACAAGAGTTTCTGTCTCACTGGAACAACACGTTACTGCTTTGTATGCATTGCCTGTGCTTCTGGGTAGCCACTCCTACTTCATGAGCACATTCTGCTGGCATTAATTCTGTTGTGAATTTTTTCCATCCTTCAACACTATCTGAAAAGAAGCAACAGTAGTTTTGGGGGGGGGGGAGGGGGGAAATAAAGAAATAGAAAAAACCAGTTCAAATAAACCCATCTGAGCCTTCAGAAATGTTTGATTCATTATGAAAATAGAAAAACAGCTGTAAGAAAATGTTTTATAGCTTACTGTGTAATCATAGAGACACACATTCTATAAATCACTGAAACTGCAATGGGAATGAGGCAAGGGCAGTGCCAAATGACACTGGGATGCCGTTAATCACAATTCTCATCTAAGCTTATAGTTATTTCTGAGCTGTGTGATTTAGCCTGAAAGAGTCCTTAAATCAGGTTATTTATCTGAATTGCCTGAGGTGAGCTACTGCAATGGGGTACTTAGGAACATGGTCCCACATCTTGCTGCAAAGTCACGTTGCATTCTGACAAGAATTCTCAGGGGAAAACCTGAAGGTGCAGGTGAGGACTGTGTTTCTGGTTATCTGTGGAAGTAAATCAACAAATGAGATGTCAGGAAGAAGATATTTGGATTGGGTGAGTTTGATAGTTGATTCTGTTTCCCAAACCAAATACATTCTTATTTCATTAAATAGAAGAGTCATACCATCTCAGGCTACTTCCTTTATTTCACCAGCTGTTCTCCCTGTGCTTGTGTGGTCTCAGCAATGCACACTGCATCCTTCGTTACTTTGACTCTCTCTAAATCATGAAAACTTTTCCTTATTTTGGTTATTAAACACCTGAAGGGCGGCAGAGTACGAAACTGATGCTGACAGTGCTTTGGTTTGCAAGTCCATTCAGAGTTTGCACCTGACCAGCCATTCTAGAATGCAATGCTCACTCCCAAAACAGCTCATTAGAACTGGAAGCAAACTAATGATCACACTTTCCCTCACCATTCCTTCAGTACTCAGTGTATGCTTTGGTATCAGCACAGAAACCTTTTTGACTGCAGGACAGATGGAGTCACCATTAACAATATTCTCAAGAGGATATTGTTGTGGATTTCCTGGATCTGGTATTTGGTGCTAATGCACATTTTTGTAGCCCTCACTATCCCTTTGGCTGTGTTTGAGCAGTTCTCACTGATTTCAAGTGAATGGATAACCACATCTAAAAGGCAGTGTTAAGTCCAGGACAAAGTGTACACCATTCCAAAGCAAAGAGACATATGTCTGTAATTAAATTTGTTAGGATGATGGAGAACTGTGTATATTTTTAGAAGTAGCTGAATTTAGGTTTTTGCATATAATCATTGGGTTATCAAAAGACTCTCACAAAGCATGAGAGTATTTTCCAGACTTGGAACGGTTTTCATGTCATCACATTATAACAGACAGCACAGGATATACTACCTTCTGATAAAAATGTAGTCCATAACTATCTGTTTGAGCCCACCCAGCCAGCAACAAAGTAACCACACAGTCACTTGTTCACTCTTACCCCGCTCTGGTGGGATGAGGAGGAGAAAATACAACAAAAAGCTTGAGATTCAAGACAAAGGACAGGGAGGCATCACACACCAATTATGGCCATGGGCAAAAGACAGACTCAGCTCAGGGGGGAAAAATCAATATAATTTAAACAAAACCACCACCATATCACCAACTGAATCACAGTAGGACAGTGATAAATATGACCAGATCTTGAATATACCTCCACCCCCCACCCCTACCTTCTTCCTGGGCTCAGCTCTGCTATCTTTCCCCTGGCAACAGTGCAGGGGGGCAGGAAATGGGGGTTGCTGTCAGTCCCAGTCTGTTCTGTGTTGTTTCTGCAGCTCCTTCCTCCCCAAGGGGAAAATTCCTCACAGTCCTTGTCTGCGACAGTGTGATATCCTGCCCATGGGAAACAGTCCTCTACAAACGTCTCTCACCAATGTGGGTCTCTTCCATGGGAGATGATCATCCCAATGATGACCACCCCAGCATGAATATCTGTCAGTTATGGATGTCTTCGAGATCAGTTCTCTGCTCCAGTGTGGGACCCTCTACAGGTTGCAGACAGGATTCTGCCCCATCATTGATCTCTAAAGACTTCAAGGGCTCAGCCTGGCATTTCACCATGGACAAAAGGAGAATGGTTACTCCAGTGTGCCTTTCTGACTCCTTCCTTATTGACCTGGTGTTTTCGTGGTTGTATCTTTCTCTCTGTCCCACACCTCCCCAACACAAAAGAGCTCCCAAAACAAATTAACTTGCCCAATAGGTTTTCCCCTCTTAAATGTGTTATTGAAGAGGTGCTGATTGTCTAGGTCTTGGCCAGATGCCGATCTGACTTGGAGCTGAGGTTGCTTCTTGAAAATTCTTACAGGAGCCATATCAGTAGCTCCCTCCCCTACTATCAAAACCCTGATAGACACAAATCCATCTTGGGGGGGGGAGGGGGGTTGGTGTAAGGGTACCTTTTACTTCTGAGTTATATTTAACAAATTTTTAAAACATCCAGTTCTATTAAGTCATCTTGTTTGACTTCCTGAATAAACCATATAATTTAAATCCCTAACTCAGGTACTGAGTTGTTGTTATGGTAAAGCATATCTTCTTAAAAAGATTCTCAGATATGTATTGAAGACATCAAGAGAGTTATTCTGCTGTTTTCTTTTGTAGTCTGTTGAAGAACGATTCACTACTTTAAAATGTTTATTCTTTGGGCTGCTGCTATATTTTGGTCTGGGCTCAGAGCTCATTATGGCAAGTTTCACAGGTACATAGAACAAAAAGGCATGATGAGTTGCCAGTCTACATGGTTATTCAAAGAAGTGTCAATCCCTTTCTTATTTCTGGACCCCTATCCAAATTGACTCTGAATTCTTTTGCAGTCTGTCTTGCTGGGCTTACATATTTCTGTTTTCTACACAAATTCAAGTTTTAGTAATTTGTTATTTTGTTACCAAGTTGCTGTAGAAGAGCTGTGAATAACCACACTTGAACAACAAGTTTTGTCCAGAGTTACAGATTACATTTTGGGTAAATCAAACTGTAATATGGGGATACTTTTCTGTAGATGTACTTACGCACCCGGGTCTACCAAGTCTGATATTTTAAAGGATCCAGTAGAATGGATATAGATGGTTGTGTTGCCGATGAATAAAAGCTAATGAGCTGAGCGTGCAGTTAAACCAGACAGTGCCAACAGTAACACTTGAAATTGACTTTCAGGTTCATTGAGACAGAATGTGTATGTTTGGATGGAGGGGTGTAAGTGGAAAAGAAAGAGAAAATTGAACAAAGCAGTAATGTTCACATTTCAACATCTGTACATTGTACACTACAAGCACTTACCTATGCTCTACAACAAACTCTCTATTTTCAATATATAGTCAGTCACAGCCCACTCATCTGCTGTTCATATGTCTCAAGTCTTACTTTATTGCTACATACATGAGTTATTTCATGACTGCTGTATTAGCTTTTGAGACTGGAGATAAGACTACAGTGAGAAGTGGAATTTGTAGGAATTACAGGTTTACATTATAACTTTAGAAAATACTGGGAAGATTTTTTGTGAGCAAAAAAAGGTTGGTACAATTTTGAATGTAGCAAAAAAGACTAATTTGCTCTAGGAAGAATTAATAAATTAAATACTTAGATTACCTTCTGTTATTAAAGTTTTAAAGAGAAATGTATGTATTATGCAGATAAAATTAGAGCTTTATGTGAATTGAGAGCGAACTAGATTTTTAGCAGATTTTTACAAGTTCTCTTCTTCAGGCTGAACAATTCCAACTCTCTCAGTGTCTCCTCATAAGAGAGGTGTTCCAGCCCTCTGATCATCTCTGTGGCCCTTCTCTGAATCTGCTCCAACAGGTCCATGTCCCTCTTGTGTTGAGGGCTGAACACAGTACTTTGGGTAGGGTCTTCAAGAGCGGTGTAGAAGGGGAGAATCACCTCCCTCAACCTGCTGGCCATACTTCTTTTGATGCAGCCCAGGATACAGTAGGCTTTCTGGGCTACACTTACACACTTAGGGCTCATGCTGACCTTTTCATCAATCAGCATCCCCAGGTCTTTCTCCTCAGGACTGCTAACAATCCACTCATTGCCTAGTCTGTATTTGTGCTTGGGATTGCCCTGACACAGGAGCAGGACCTTGCACCTGACCTTGTTGGACTTCATGAAGTTGGCATGGGCCCACGTCTCCAGCCTGTCAAGGTCCCTCTGGATGGCATCCCTTCCCTCCAGTGTGTCGAACACGCCACACAGCATGGTGTCATCCACAGACTTGCTGACAGTGCACTCAATACCACTGTCCATATCACCGACAAAGTTCATAAATACCACCAGTCCCAGTACCGATTCCTGAGGAACACCACATATCACTGGTCTCCACTTGAACATCAAGTCATTGACTGCAACTCATTGAGTGCAACCATGCAGACAGTTCTTTATCCACCAAGTTGTCTGTTCATCCAATCCATGTCTTTCTAATTTACAGACCAGGATGTCATCGGTGTCAGTGTCATCTTTTATCTGGAACTTGTAGGTTTTCCAGCTTTGCTTTCAGCAATGATCCTATTAAGTACTGGTTCAGAATGATTTAAAAAACTGGTTTCAATACCTCTTTCTAATTTTAAATAACCTCAATTTTACAACCCTTGAATATTTGGGGTAAAAATGAAACCAAATTTGTGTGGGGGTTATTGTGAAAGAAAAATTTTGCCAAATGCCTCCTCTTTTCTCCTTCAGTTACTTAATTTGTGGGTTTTGATCAGTGTTGTGGGCTGCCCTCAACCTTTTCTTTGCTTTGAATTTTCAAAAGAAGAATGGATTTAGTTGTGTGGTAGTGGCTGCTGAGTGGGAAGCAGTTACAGCTGGAGATCTGAATTAGGAAAGCTTTAAATCCTACTGGAACAGGACTATAGCCAACAACATTTGCCTTAAGAAATAGTTACTAAGACTCTTTTTTAAGTATGTGTCATTTTTAGAACAGATTTCAGCCTTTAAAAGTCTAAGTTGTGCTAAAAGTTGAGCTTAGATGGACATATATTGTCAGTCAAATTGGAAATATTCCATAAGCCTCCTCATATGAAATATGCAAAGTAAATCACTTCTGAGTGTTGTCTACATGCATATTCATGTTATGTTGTGTTTTTATATTGTAGATACTTAAGTTGGATTCTGTTGTGCCCTAAATATGCCTGGAAGCTGTTCTTCTTTCTCCACATGCCCATGCCCTTTACATCATCTCAGCTACTCACATGAATTAGAACACTTAATGAGTGAAGTGAAATATTTTTACCAAAACAAAATCTTGGTTTATTACTTTATTCACAGCTTTTGGGGTAGAGTTCCTTTGTTTTGTTCTGTTCATTTCTCCATATGAAAGTTGCACTCAGGTCTGACCACAGAGCAGACTTTATGCTCTATTCCTTGTGGTACTTTGGAATTTCTATTCATGTTAATTAATATTTTACCTCCATATGTCTATCACGACCTTGACTGTTTCTACAGGTAGTTTCATCTTTCATCATCACCATCTTTCAGCAAGCATATTCTTGCCACAGATACTGAAGTTGCTGTTCTTTTAATTCCTGGGCACGAATAGAGTGCGGATTGTATCTGCATAAGTATTTATTGGCTAGACAGTGGCTTCTTTATAAATCCAGATAGTCAAGAGACTTTCAAACAGTCAAGAGGCTTTGGCACTCATACAGACTACTAATCTGTCTTTATTGTCAATGCTGGAGGAGATTGATGATCCCTGATCTGAGGGGATCAGGTCTTCTACACTGAGATTGAAAATACTCTTGCACCTTTACTACATTCAGTTGGTAATATTGAGATGGTCACTAGCAAGGCTCAATAAAGCCACAATTCTCAGGTTTTAGTTTGATTTATTCATAGAACAACTCTACTTTAGTTTTTTCTAATATCCATGTGTTTCAACTTCAAGGAAATTAAATGGCCATCTGTAGGAAGAGATTGCCCAGATGTATAGTAGTTCTATTATGAATAGTTATGAGATCACTAAAGTAGTTTCTGAGACAAAGGCGTGCACCACCAGAGGTTAAGCCATAGCTGTAGCCTTAATAAACTTGTAAGACACAATTACAACACCTATTGCAGTTGCAACATCTACAGTTCATGTACAGTGAAGTTGTCTAGAATTTGCCAGCTTATAGGAGTGTTGTTGTACATAAGATGAAATAAGAACATAAAAGAGAAAAGATTTGTAATGAGGGATAATATCTTTTATTAAAGAAGCACATAGTTTTTGTCCTCACAGTGTTGGGAGGGCACACATATTCCCCATTCTGTTTGTCAGGTAGATAAGAGGGCAGTTCCCTGTTGCACCTGCAACAGAAGCTTGGGCGGAGTACAGAAGAAGAATACAGAACTACAGTCATTGGAAGTAACTTTTATTTCTCCTTCAATACTCATCCATATGCATTAACACTGTGGGTGATCCTAAGCACTTCATATACTCGCTAATTACCTAAAGGTAAGACTCCTGTTATAGCTTCTTCTGAAAGACACGGTGGGAGGAGTGGAGTCAACACAGTCATTATTGTGTAGATCCAGAAGCTATATTCCTACATGACATCAATGCCAGAGAAGAGAAAGGGGGGTAAGATTCTGTTCTGAGTGAAGGGAGAAAATAAATCACAGAAGTCTTTGATGAACTCTTAGCAGTCTGGGGACTGTTCAGATCTTCAAACTAGTTCTAACTGATACTAAGAGCAGCAGCATGGATGGGCATGGAGTGGTACAAGCTGAAGCTGTTCCTTCAGTAAGAGTGTCCTACATAATCCCTGAAGGCACAATGTATAATACTGCCAGGTACAATTTATAACTATATTTTGTTGGTATCCTTAACTTTTGTAACTTTCCCAGTCTTGAAATCAAGAACTTAAGCTTTTTGCTTTCCTTGATTAAATTTTTGGTTTTGCTTTTAAGCTTTTCTGGTGAAAAGCCTGAATCTGGATAAAGATTTAAAGGAAATTACTTCTCTGGAGACTAACTAATCCAGTAAAACTGTTTGTGCAGGCAATAGCCTTCCTCTCTGCTAGAAGCTGAGGTCTATCTTTTGCCAGGATACAAGTATTAGTTTGAAAGTGCTGTGAGCAACCATAAGGTTTTAGTGGCAGAAAGATCATTTATAGCTGCATATCATCAACATGCTAGTTTTTAAACTTAAATTATATGCTGTTGAAAACTTCACCCCACATATTCATTAAGTCTTAAAAAAAAAAAAAAATTACTTAAATCTTATGGTTACGGAAAACAGAAACAAACTTTAGAAACAGACAATGCCTATGATTTACTGGAAAGATTACATAGTTAATCTTCTGAAAACCGTAATTTTTAACAAGGACATAACAAGGTCTGGTCTACTTTTTAAATTGTTGAACAGGTTGTTTACCTTCATAACTCCAGTATTATCTCACTACCACTCTTCCTAAAATCTACTGTCATCAGGAATGCAAATGAGCTAAATAATTATTTTTAATCTCTTCTTAAGTTCTATGGTCCTTCAGGACAGAATGTAGTAGAATATATAGCTGTGAACACATTACTACTCTGATTAGGATTTGTTCCTATACTCTTATTAAGACAAAACACTTTGCTAGACTAAGGCCACAAGTGATCTGAGTCCTAAGACCACCAAACTAAGATGTACTTGGAGAGCAGGGATCATATCTCCTTCCTCATAGTCTGCTTCAAAAATCTATGAAAGTGCTGTGCATGTTTATTAATGTCTGTTGTGCAGGATTTTTTAATCCCCTTGATAATGCAGACTTAATGTCTAACTGTTTTCTTCATTGACACATAAAGATTAATTTCAAGTCAGCAAATCATACTGAAAAACTTTAATGTAGTAGTTCTGTCTATGGCCTGATTGGAACAGAAAAAAAAAAAAGAAAAAAAAAAAAGAAAAGAAGTAGGTGCTGAAAGTACAACAGAGCTAATAAAAAATAATCAACCTTTTCTCTTTTACCTCTTTCCCCAAGGCATCTTTTAAAATTTATACTATTGGTCCATCAGAATGGAACTCTTGTAAACCTAACAGCTTGATCATGCACAGATACTAAATACTGGGTAACTCTTCCCAAGATCCAGTCAGCCACTACATTGCTATTCGTAACACTGAATATGATAAAAATATCTTTGAGCACTGTACAGATAGGTTAGTTGTAAGAATTTCATATTTCAAGCCTTTTGATGATAGGCAATCTTCAGCACAGTCTGTGATACCTGCTGTTTGATATTCCTGCCCTTTGAACTGCTTTAGTGTCATCGTTTCCTATTCCTCTAATCCTCTAATCCTTGTCAGGTGAAGAGCAGTTTAATAACAAACGCATTAGCAGGACACAGTGGATATCTGGGTCCTGACTGTCCAGCCTGGGGTTACTTGATGTTTAGGTCTCTCTGCCCTCTGCATACTGAATCTTGAAGCAGAACCACTCCACTATCTTCCTGTCACACTTTCTTTTGTATAAACTACAAAAGACTTCAAACTCCAATACTACTTTTGACTTTAGCACAAAAGCAAACACAGTTGTAGAAAATGACTCAGGAAGTAGGGAACATCAGGACCTACTGGATGAGGGAAGCCTGAAAAAAATCAGTCCCCACCAATGTGTCTTGCAGGATGTGTGTCCTTTCTCCAAGTCCTAACAGGGTTAGCAGCTAGCAGTGACTCTTTGGGTTGAAGTAAACTCTGAAGTTTTCTCTGCATTCTTAGGAATGGTGCTTTCTTCTGTTTCCTCCAGAGTTCAGCTTTGAGTCAGAACCACACTGCAGACAAGCAGCTTGGTCCTACCAGGAATATCCTAGTCTGTACTACTATGGCTAACTGTTTCTATCACTGCCTTTTCCACTCTGCATTCAAAAAGTTTTGTAGAGCTGAGCTTGCCCTTGAGGAAGAGAGCAATTCTTGACTTCCTTCTCCTTTCAAGAAGTTTCAGTCTGACTCAGAGTATAGCAGCCAGAGTGAGGTAAAACATCCAAACTTCTTCTTGGTTGCTACCCATGGACTTTCTTTAACATAACAGGATATATACACTGGACTATTACAATAAATGGGAAAAAAATATCTATCATTTGTAACCAAAGCACTATAGGAGCAAAATGCTTCAAAGTAAGGCAATTTTATTAGCAACTTGGATTTAAAAAGGCTTTATTGCATTATATAGAAGTTGAGTTTTGTCCACTATTATTTCACCTTTTCTGGGAAATATTGGTTTGTGCTTTTCAGTATAGAGGCATTCTCATTTCTAAATACTTTCTTTACAGGTTTTGCAATGGACAGAGCTTGGCATCAAATACAATCCCTTCTATGTAGATTCCCTACAGCACCACTGGTCTTCAACAAGGCTCTATGAGTTGTAGGAACTTATTTTATATAAGTTGGACTAAAACTGTTTTTCTGATGTGGGCAATTCCTTGAACACAGAACTAGCAATATACATCTGAACAACTTCTCCTTAATAATACTTCACTAATTTTGGAGATTATAAAGCCTAAGGAATTCCTAGTCCTGCCATGTGACAGATAAGATATTAGGAAAATTGTTCTTACAGTCTTTGTGTTATTCTCTGCTACTCTGTAACTACTTTGACTAAGATCTACTTTTACAAATATTCTGTCACTTTGCATGTACTTCTGTAGTTTCTTCTGGTTTCTGCCTTCATTAAGGTGTTTCAATATCAAGATAAAACAATAGAAACTAATCACAGAATTACAGAATTTCCTAGATTGAAAAAGCCCTTTAAGATCATTTAGTCCAGTCATTAACCTAGCACTGACAAGATCTCAGCTAAACAATATCCCTAAGCAAATGTCTAATAGTTTGAGGTATTTTATTCTGCAACTGCAGAATCTTGATAGAAGGACTATGATTACTTTTGTTTGCAAATCTGGATTTTTTTGAGTTTTTTTGATTCCCAAACAGCAAGGGAAGCAGAAAAGTGTGTTCAGCTGTTGTTATTAATTTTAACTATTAGCCAGTTGTAAGAAATTTGTGTCTCCTATGTTGTCAAAATTGATACTTTGTCAAAATGGACAGCTGAAATGGAAAAAAATAAATAAAACTGAACCAGGGCAAGAGAGAGAGAGAGAATGCTTTAGAAAAATTGTTTTCTCTTGAACACTCCTAGTCATCCAATGTACCTGCAAAATAAGGACAGGCAAGAAAATGATTCAGCTAGTCAACACCAGATTACAGCTATTCTGTCCCAGTCAGTCCTATGTCTGTTTATTTGCCGAGTGAGGAAGGAGGCATGTTCATATATCAGAGCTATGAATCCTCACTGGACAGATTGGATGCTGTCTGTCAGCTGTTGGCTGGCCACACAAATGAGTCTGGACCTGTGCAAAACCTTCAGGCAGTATTTTATATGGGCCTGTCATAGATAAAGTCTGTTCCTATCTTCAGAATCTTTTGACTCCTTCAGTAGTCTTGATTACCCAAATAGCATGACAGAAAGAATGAATAAATAAAAATAAATGAAAAATTCCAATGAATATATACAAATAAATGAAAAATAACCTTAAATTTATCTCAAATATTTCTCCATTTATTTTCCCAGGTATATTTTTCGGGAAAAAAACCAACCCTCTCAAATACAGCCAATACATGTTACTGGAGAAATCTGTACACTTACAGCATTAAAATCTGCAACTCTTTTCTATATAAACATACTTAGGTTGCTCTCCAAATCCAGCTCCTGGTCTCCTTAGCAACACAGACTGCAAAGAGCTCACCAGCCTGGTGTTCTGCTGCTTGTACAAGCTTCCAAGTCAACAAAGAAGATTTTTGGTTTAGGCTTCAGAATTTCTCTTAGAACAGGTCAAGCTACTGGTGAGGGACATTCTTCTTTTGCAGGTAGTCTTATAAAACTTGTAGTTCATTGAAATATATAAGCAATGAACCAACAGGTACGCCTGAGGAAAAGTGAAGTTTCATGGCAGAAGGCTGAGCAATTCATTCCCTTCTTCCTCTGCATCCTATGCTTCATGACTGTAGAATACAGTATTTTAATACTGAAAATAATTTCTTTACCATAGTTTTCCTTAATAACTTATTCACTTAAGGATGAAGGAATGTATACAAGAATAATCCCATGTCTTTCCCAAAGCTTCTAGAAATTAAAGATATTTCTTGTATTGTAACACAGAAATGTGAGAAATTTTATTTATTATTACTGTCAGTACCTGTGAGATGCTAGTATAAGACCAATGGTTACCTAATATTATCATGCATAGCTTTAGCCGTTAAAGATTTACATTTATTCTGGAAATTAAAATCTCCTTTCAAATCATTCCTTCCCTGGTCCCTTCTAGTTAGCTTAAGGTTTTGTTTGAGTTTTTTGTCTTATTTCAAAACTCATTTTTCATGCTAGTTCCATACACACACAAGGTAACGATAGTTTCATTTAGATTTAAGACTAAGCTTGCTCCATTTCATCAGTTGTCACTGCACTGCACTGCATTCCCTGATGTTACCAAATTGACAAGGAAATAACTTATTAAGGCAACACTGTGTGTTCTAACATTCAAATATTATGTTACTCAAAACATTTACAGGCTTCTTGATTTATTTGCACTGTGCTGAGAACTGAGAGAAGGAATGGAAGGATGATCAGTCTCTTAGGTCAGGTGGCTCTGAGCTGCAAGCCCCAGGATCCTGCCTTTGCCTCCAAAATAGGCTAGTGGGAAAAGTGATACAGGAATGAGATCACTCTGAACTTCTAGACAATTTCCTTTTACCTATGTATTTAAATACACAGGGAATAATCCCTCTGTTAAAGTGAGGCACACTACAGAAGGTGGGAAAAGATTCAGCTGAAGGGAGAGAAAAATATGTTCTTGCACCAGGAAGTTTTTCTGCCTGAACAAGTGGCTCTGTGGCTTGTTTGCTGGAAAGCTCTGGGACCTGGAAGAACAGGTAAGTGTGTGTCAAACAGACATATCCAAGTCACGAATTTCCCTCAGCAAAGGAAGTCAGGATAGTTTTGTTTTCTTTCATGCATTTAAATTATAGAAACAAATCTTAAAGTTCTGCGTTTGAAGCCTTCAAGCAGAGAAGTTACGTTGCCTGACTCTGCTAATAATGCCAGGTTACACACACCTCCCTCTCTGAGGTCTGGGAGCATGTGTGTTTGTACTCTCTGTACTCCGATTTCTCAGCAGCAAAACATGGCTGGGTCTACCACTGTTTTATTAACGTTTCTTCTCCAGATCAATGCAAAACCACTGACCCCAGAAAAAAAAAAAAAAAAAAAAAGCATTTAATTAGATTTTCCCACAACATCCACTTAGATCCAAAGGACTTGCTGAACATAGTCCTGCCTCCAGGTAATATAGGAGAAGGGCTTCTCCAATCTGTAACAGAAGTCCTGCTGGGAGGGGTTTACTCATGTTACTGTAATGCTCTGTAAAATAAAATTTAGACTGACAAAAAGCAGTTGCAAGTGAACAACAATACCAGTTTCTGCTGAAAACTTGAATGACTTTATTGTATGATGGGTATGATTTTAAACAAAAATATTTCTTGTGTGTAGCTTGTGACTAGCTTCAGTTGTTTTATAGCAAAACTGTAGACAAAATAAATGTAAATGACTTTATAAATAGATTTTATGGCTTTGTCACTTACATGGTATGTACTACCTTGTACCTAGCAGCACACATGTAATTTTTCATTGGTGATCTGTAAATGAAATCTGAGTTAGTGAGAATATTTCAAATGAAAACACTTAAGATCTTTGATTCTCATTTTGCCCTCTGTTCATCAGAATTAATTCAGAATAGGAGAAGTTGTTTCCAGATCTGTCATTACTAGCTAAATAAAAAACAGAAGCAAGAAATATATAGGGAGACTTTCCTTTCTGTATACTGTTTCCCAGTTTCTTTTACCAGCTTCTTGATCTGAAAGCAGTTTTATTTCCAGTGAGAAGTTATACCAGTCAAAGACAAGGAGAAATTTTGAAGTGTAGCAAGATAAATGTTTAATTAGCATCACCTTATTGACTATTTTTGACAATGATAGGACATTATAGAGATCTGATCATTTTCATTTAATATTTTGTGCTTGTATGAGTGATTGTAACTCATCCTTTGGTGACCTCAGGGAGTTACGTGGTTATGGAGTGAAGTGAGTCCTGATTTAATTGTCCTTTATTTATGCAAAATGCTAGTTATGCATATTAATCTACAAAATAATTAATTAATTAAAGATCAGAGTATTCAAAAAATCCAAATTGACATTGTGTGTTCAGTCTGTTTATGAATTAATTTCATTTGCATCTTATGTTTATAGGTAGGCTGATTTAAATAACAAAAAGTTGAAAAGCACCTGAAATTATTTTGGGGAGTTGAATATAGAGAATAGGTTCAGACAAATCCTTTCCTATGGCTAACCATACTGAAAACTATCTGAATTTGAGAGCACCCCTAAACCTAACCATGCAGAAAAATAATTAGGTTTTCCTCCATATAATTGAAATCTGCACCATAAATGCATATGCACATGAGATTAGAGACATATTTCCATGTGAAACTTTACTTCTGGCATTTCCTGACTTTGGGGTACTGAAGTATGCAGTCTTCATGTTTTCTTAACTTGTTTTGACTTTTTTGAATGGAATGTTTATTTGTGCTGAAGACAGATAATGATCAAACATCTGCTTGTGGATACACACAACATGTACCAGTCAACTGTTTGCAAGTTTCACCAGGGCAGGAACACCCAGTTTTTGGGTCTAGAAACATGCGTCCCTACTCAACCACACTGTCTACTTTTTCATAAATAGGCTATAGGACATATTCCGTCCAGCAGAGGGCAGTGAAATGGTAGATGCATCTATATGAACCAGGATTTTAATGTAATTTAAGAGAGAAAATTCAAATGGATATTGGGAAAAAAAAAAAAAAAAGAAATTAATTGGACAATAAGCAAAAGATATCATTTGCATTGCCCTTCAGGCATAATGTGATTTTGCTTTGGCTTTATTCCAAGAAATACAGAGGAGACCTTTTGATTAACAATGGTATGCTGTTATGAAAAACACTCTAGTCTTAAGAATTAATAAAATATTAATTTCTGAACTTGAAAAAAAATGTATTCTGAATGCTTTAATCACAAAAAAAATGTCATTTTTGCATGGCCTCATTTAAGGTGCATCTTTTTGACAAATAGTTTTTCTCTTGAGGAAAAGATTGGATTAGTATTTTCTGTCAGAAGAATTGAACCCATTAAGGTATTATTTCTTATAAAAAACTATGGAAACAGATAAAGGAGCCATGTCTTTAAATACTTATTGTGAGATTTGATATTCCATTTCATGTTTCTGACCTTTGCAAAGTTGAAAACGCTCTAAAAATTCTAAGACCCTGTAGCAGGTTGGAAATCACATGGCTTGAGCCTACAGTTGCATGGTTGTGAATAAGTTAGGCTCAAAGCCTTTATTCATAGCTATAAATGATATTTTGTCATTGCATTTTCTTGTAGAATGGCCACTCTGAAAGTTTGATGCTCGACATCTGAAGCTTGGCAGCTTTGATGGCATATGCTTAAAGCCAGAGGCAAATGTTGAGTGAACATGCTTTACTCTCATGCAATCTGAGCTTCTGCTCTCTTAGAGCTTCCACTAGAAATCTGTTAAATAAAACTGCTCTTTCTTATAACTACCTTCCTTTAAAGCAAAAGAACAGCAGAACTTTTAGTGCAATTGAAAGCAGCATTCAAAAAAAGCAGTGCCGCAACCAAGACCAGTATTTGATGGGAATGCTTGAAAAGAAATTAATGCAATAGCTGATTAAATCCTCTTGATTTTTTTTGTTGTTTTTCCTGAAATGGAATAACTCCAAAGAGTACTTTCTAAATATGTTACGATGTCACTTCATACTGTAATTTCCTCTAGAACTGACCAAAATGAAACTTTTTCATGGTTTTGTATGGTTGTCTTTTGCACATTTTTTTAAAATGTGTGAACACATTTTACATTTTTGTGATATTATACAATATTTTTCTATTCCTTTGCATTTGTGTGAAAGAGATGAATGGCTATTAATCAGATACTAAGTAAGTTCTAGATGTGAATGTAAAATTCTAGTTGTGTATAAGCCAGGTTCTGAGCTAATCTCAAAATGCATTTCAGAGTTCAGATATTACCAGTAAGCAAAGAATCAAATTTCCAGTTCCAGCTATTTACTTCATATAAACATCCTGGCTGCAAATTAACCACAAAAATGTTGGATGAAATCATGTTCTTTGTCTAAATCTACAGTGAGTATCTAACCAAAAGAACTATGTTGTTCTTTACCGGTGTATCTCAAAACTCTCAGTGAGTTTTCAGTCTGAGTTTTGTTTTGCTTGCCTTATATTTTCTATATCTATAAACAGCAGCCTTTAGCTTATATCAGTCTTTCTACTAAGGTAGCTCTGGAGCAATAGATTGAGTCTTCTATTAAGTAAATAAATCTGCTCTTAACTTCCAGAATTATAAATAACATGAGCAATCTCAGGGCAACCTTGAGGGTAAGCCAAGTCTTAGCACAGCTGCTGTGACCTTGCATGTCAGCATCTTAGCTTTTATCAGTGTTTGATTTGTGTACAACATGGAATTTCTTGAGTTTTACATTAATTTATTTTTATTCATTTTTGCTACAAAGTAGGAAAATTTAAAAATCAGCAAATATTTCCATGCTGCATAAGGAGGTTTTCTTGGTAGGTCTCTGACAGATAATTCATAATAAAGGGAATCACACCGATTTATTCTGTTACAAGGTAAACACTAGCCATATTGTAAGCTTCTATGAGCTGAAGCCACTGTTCTCACTGTAAAAGTTTATCTTCTCTGACCTGCCACGTAGGCCACAGAGCCAGAAAAGAAGCTTTGCTTATATGCAGAGCAGTGAATAATGACAGTTTGGTAAGAACTAATCCTCTTCCTACTGCAGTTCTGTACTTCAATTAAGTGTACTTTAATGAATGTCTATTTTTAAGCATGCAATTAGTCAGAGTGAGAACAACAGACCTACCTGTGCTTAATTTCCTTAACATGTCAAAGCTGTACAGAATAATAAGTTTCTATAGTTCAGTAGTTACTGGATAAAAGCTAACTTATGTCCTCAATGAAAGACTGAATTCAGTGTTTACCATTCACTAATGTTTTTTGAATACGTTTTATTAGGTATGTGTTCACTCAGGTTGTTGTTCGACTTACTTAAAACCTGGTCCAGTAGCACCAAGGTGCTTCTCCTAATATCTCCACTAGGTTCAATTATTCCAAGTAGTAGAACTCACCCTGCTTTAATTTTACGGCTCCTGAGGTTTTTCTCAAACAAGGCATTAATTTTTGAAGCAGGTATATCAGTGGTATTTAAATAAACCTGCAGCTAAGAAGTATGTAGCATCATTCTGTCTTTGATTTTTATCATTGTTGTTCTCTGATACTTCTGAAAGTATGCAAGGATTTTTACTTGCTGTGTCCACTTTATGATTACAACATAGGTACTCTTGCTGGGGATAAATATCTAGCTGTTACATAAGGACAGGAAATACTGCCCACTCATCAAATTCCTGTGTGTCAACAGCAATATGAATTCAAGGTGACATCCAGAGAAGTTCAAGAAGCTATTCAGAGAATTCTTTGGTTTCCATGTCGAAACTGTCTTGTGAAGAGAAGTTTTTGGTTTTTTTTTCAATTACTTTAAGTAGCAATATCTGCTTCACAGACTGCATTTCAGTCTAGATCTCTGGTTGTACCATATTTGCCAAAATTCATGGTCTGAATCTCAAGTTTAGATTTCTAAGTTCTCATAAGGGTATTTTCATAATGAACGTATGGATGTTAAGAGCTTATGGACACATAGAAACCTGTTTCTTAATAAACTTACCTCTCATGACTGTTGAAAGACTCATTACAGAGAAGTCTTAATTGAACATGAGTGACATGCCTGTAAGGTGATAGATCCTAAAGCAAGATCTATAGAACAAATTACTATAGACTGTTGTGTAAAGATACATCAGCCTCTAAAAATTTAGCCATGCAGTGTCTCTGTCATTGTTTTCTGGGAGTAGAGTGATGTTGTTTACCAAAGTATTTCCTGACAATATGTGCATAAGCTAAAATAACCTGCTTATGTTTTAAATTATACACATGTGGTTTAGTGTCACCTTTGTTTTTTTTCTGATTGTCATAGGTCCAACTAACAGAAAGGAAAATGTTGTTTATATTCTTTTCAATATATTACAGTTTCTACCATTTTAGCTCAGATGGGAAGCAGAGGAAATATTATGTTATGTTATCTTTTAATTTTATGCAAATCCAATGAAGTTAAAATTGTAGGAGACTTCATTACAGTGCACACTTTTCCAGTACTTTCATCACATTTTTCTTTTCTCAGGCTCTGCCTGAAGGTGTATTTGTGTAGAATCCATTTATCTATACACACTTTACACACACATTGAGTTATCAAAATGCAAAAAGCATGTTTCCTTCAATGAGAGAAGTTTTCTCTTGCTTTTCTTTCTCTCTCTCCTTTCCCCATCCTTTATTCCTTCAATACACATGTCCAGGGAGTAACTTGAAATGTTTCTGTGTCCTATACATAATGTTTACTGGGAAATACGTTTTCAGATGCATGAAAGGAAAAAGGTGGAAAACCTTGGAAGTTACCAAGAGCAAGAATGTATCAAATGGTATTCATATCTGTGTGGGTAGACAACCAAGAGAAGATGTATTTTCTGTGAATATTTGCACTAGTAGAAATTAAATGCACAAATGTTTGCCTAAAGGTATGTTTAAAAACTGTGTTACTAGGAATGGAGTAAATGTACTTTACATTTCAGGCTGTTCTTTTAGACTGTTCCCCAAAGAGTATGTCGCTCTGTCTTAGTTCGCTCTTGGCTCCCAGAAATAGCACTACTCAAGAAAGATGCCAAGATAGACATTAGACTGAGTTGCAAGTATTTTTACAGGCTGTCCTAGGGTCTTGGTCCCATTCAAGTCCAAGGGCCTGAGTCTTCCACCTGTAGAAAATAATACTGCTAAAGACAGTTGCTGAACACTTCACTATCTCATCGCTCTGGGACCAGGATATAACGTGGGCATACACCAATATCTGAGATTTCCTCAGCTGTGCAACACAGGCTACCCTTAGTCCTCCATTCTCATTCCTGCTTTGGCATTGGTGCTTGCTCTCTGATAGCACATGTCCAGTGAAGCACAGGTTTCCAAATTCATCTCAGCATATTTGGCTTCCCAAAGCAGTACAAGGCTTTCTCAATCTCCAACAAGATGTACGTGAATGAAGTAAGTGCACTGCTTTACATCGTAGGTGTTTGTGAAGGTATAAGTAAAGCAAGGGTGAGACTTGATCAGATCAGAAATATGGCATTTTACACTAGTTTTACATATATTTGTCTGACTAGAGTATTTCACCACAGAGCAGACCACGTGAAGACAATAATGACAAAGAAAGGGGAAACAATCCAGAAAAAAGTTACTTTGCAACACACCTTTACTCTGCAAAGATGAGAAGCTGCATTTCAGCCATTGTTTGCTGTGGAGAAAGAACAAGCAGGGTACAGAAATTCAGTGCCAGCACATCAACTAATGGGGCAAAACGTGCAACAGTAGGTGTCAAACCTCAGGAGTGCAATCAATTGTGTGTGCTGTTGCTACACATGCTGAAGAGGTGATAAGGTTCATTCTTCTTCAGTTGGGTGCTTCCAACAGTGGAGCTAATTCAGTATGGGTAGAGAAGCTGAACATGAAACAACATCGTTAGTGCATTGTGGCCTAGAAGTTTAATTGCACAGCAAACTGAATTATTTGCCCACCTACTTTTCCTGCATAATAAATGGAGGATAATGAGTACTTATTGTGGTCTGTTTGGAAAAATTGAGTTGTTTGTTCAGCACTTTGAAATCATAAATCAATATGTGCTGCAAATGTGATGTGCCACCTACAGCTTCGTTCAACAGAGAGTAGCACTGGACAGGAAAAGTGTCTCTCTCTGGTTCTTACATGCTGCCCTCTGTAGAACGTGGTAATGGGAGTGATACCTTGGTCTTTGTTTTGAGAACAAATATTATGCAAGAGGGCTTATTCACCACTTTCTGTGAAGAAAGTGAGGAAAAACTAAACGAAGCAAGAGGAAGATAGAAATTATGGTCAAGTGGATCACTTTGACTTCCATTGAGATGACTATTCAGTTAGTAATCAGGTGACACAAGTATCTTCCTTAGCACTCCAAGGTTCTCTCCAGGTACATCAAACTGATGTTTTCAGACAAACCTTTAAAAACAAATTTTATCTCTTTATGGAGTCCTTTCTTAGGGTTTCTTCCAATGCTGGCTTTCAAACCCAAGGCTGAGGACTCCAAATGATTTCTCTAGCTGACTCTGATGGACAAAAAAACCCAGGGCACTCCCTAAGGTAGACTACAGCAATTTTCAAGGCTCCCTGATTCAGTGGTTTCTTGAGTTTTTTTAGAGGTACAGCATTTCTGTGCTCTTTCCAGCCCTGTGCTACTCCCTTTTTTCTAGTGATCTCCTTTTCCTCCACTCCAGGGGTCTTCCTGCAGATGCGCTGGAAACAGGGAAGTGTTAATGCTTGTAGGACTGCAGCTGCTTCCAAGAGGCTATACAAAAAAAGGAGCCAAATCAGGTTCCCTGAATTTACTATTTGCCAGCACAGTTATACTGTTTATACTGATGTGAAATATTCTGTTCAACAAGTGATAGAATCTATGAATTGGTATTTTCAGGTGTAGTTACAAGAAACTATGGCTAGGTTTCCATTTTCAGGATTAACTCTACCTTTTTGTTTTCTGCCTGTGCTGTAAGTGTAACACTCCAACTCATGGAGTTAAATCACTCTTTACAGTGAATCTAGAGAGTATACTATCTATGTGATATTGTAATTATAATTCTGATTTTTTTTTCCTCTCTTTGGCTTGCAATACTGTAGGTGTGTAGAGAAAGGGTAACCAAGATAGAAATCCTCTTGCATTCAAGTCCACCACACCTTGCCCAAAATATTTAGATGACTGTTACAACACTATAGGTATCCATAACTGAGACAGAAAGAGGGAGAGAGAGTGCCCTTTTTTTTTGTAATGAATTTGTAAACTTGTAAATAGGCATTTTACTTTCAAAAATTCCTTGTGAGTTCAGTAAACAGTTTTATTTTTAGTTTATTTTAGCTTTATCTTCTTTATCATGTGACCTACACTAAGGGGACACCAGCAATCTTCACAGCAAAATGGAAGGAATAAGGAGAGACAGGTTTGCAGGAACAGCTGCTTGGTTTCGGCAGCATCACTGGAGAGTTTTTCACATTCTCCTTCTCCGCCTCTCCCTAAATGTTGAGCCTGCTGTGTGCAAGCTGGGTGTTTACAGTTCAGGACGATGGAGGAGGAGGAAATATTTTGCCTATTGTTCAGTGACGTCAATGGCTTCGCTCCCAGTCACTTGAGGGACGCTGGTGCTTAGCAAATGTCAGTACACTGCTGCTACTGCATGTGCCTTACAGTCTGCTTGCAGAAATTTAAGGTCTTTCCTTCAAGATAGATCCAGTTGGTAAATGAGGCGGGTGTGAAAGGCTAAGAGCAAAAGCCGTGGAAAGCTAGCCTGCTGCTTTATGCATGGGAAAGAATTACATGCTAATTTTTTATTGTGGCATTAATATGGCATATTTATTAGCATTAAATGGTGGATATAGTATAAAATCGTCTTTTATCCTGCACCGAGTTTGTTCCTCTAACATTTTTACTCTATTAAATCATGGTTCTAAAAATAACACAGAAGACACTGGTAATTATATAATTAATCCGGATAAATAATTAACTCAACATCTGACCATATTCTGTGTTTTTCTGATATGGTCTCATCATGTATTTTGTTATCAGATATTGATAATGAAATTGTAAATGTATTTGATGAAGAATTTTTAAGCATGCTTTTCAAAATTATACTACAGCTGATGTTACTAAAGGGGCTGAAATTGGAAAGCCACACTTCAACCACTTTATTTTCATTAAAACACATTTGAAATCATTTTTTTGCAGGCTTTGTTACCTATATTTGTGATTGAAAAAAAACGGATATCTGCAGCCTTTGTGTACATGTGCAGGCAATTGGGTTTTTTAGAAAACACTGGGAAATTGTTCCTTGGTGTCAATGCTGTATGTTAAGCTTTGTAGTTGAAATTAAAGAGTTTGGATGAAAAAAAAAAATAATCCATAATATGGTTGAATAGAGATGTGACTCTAGATGGGACCAGTTCAGCCTACTAATTATCTGAATGCAAGACCCTGGATTTGTTTCATATTAATGAAATAAGCACTGTGAAAGCTTCAAGTATTTAGAGGGTTTATTAAAGCTTATAGTATCAGTACAGCACTATACTGATACTTTCAGAAAAAGGGAGAATGTAAACTTGCTGCCATTTTGTAGGGCAAAAATGGGAAAATTAAGAGCAAACTATGGTGAATACATAGACTAGCACTGGGCTTATAGTGGAAAATAAAAGGGTAAGACAAACTAGTATTAGTGCCTTCTAGGTCTTGACGTCATCACCAATCATCATCCACTGTCTACAGGGTTATACAGAATCACAGAAAAGATGCCATATGTAGCCTGGATTTCTGTGCTGAGAAATAACTTGTAGATTGTTCGAGGTCATATGCACTTAACTCTATATACTTTGTATTTTAATTTGCTCATATGCATGAATCATTCACTGATTGACAGAAGAGGGCCTTACTCCATAATGCTTCCAGACTGAAACTGCTAAGAATTTTGCTGATAAATGACTGAAGAATGAAAATAAATCTGTTCCTTGATCTCAGATGCAGAGTCTGGTCCTACAAAGGTTTGCAGAAGTTCAGGAAAAATCTGTGTTTCTGTGAGTATGTTCAATGCAGGCAGAAATTTTAGAAAATTATGATAAAGAGCTGTTTAGTACTTTTTAAGCATAATGAATTGCAATTTTTACACCTTGTCCAGCTGAAGCAATTTTTCTTGATGAAAAGACCCGAAGAGCATTACTCTACCATCTTCATTTCAAAGCATGGAGGCCAAAAAGTTTCTAACAATACTGTTGTAACTTTTAAATACGGGAAGTAACAGTCCATTTGGTTTCCCACACAATTTTATTACTTAAAAAATCAACCCAGAAATGATACTTAGCAGGGAAAAGTTCAGCCTAAACACTTAAAGCTGCAGAGATTATGATAGTGTTGAAAAACCAGACTGCATACTGCTGAAGTTGGGTTGTAAGTGACTGAGATATGGCACAAAGGACGTAGGGTGAGGAGAGTTAGATATAAATCTTATATTTAATATTTAATATTAATAATAATAATATTTAGAGTTCAGATATAAATCAGGATGGAATGTAAAGAAGGGTTCTTTCTTGACCTCTTTGTTGTAATAATAATTTCAGAACGGTATATGGTAAAATAAGTAATAAGTTTTCAGACGAGCTTTCTTCTCAGTTTCTGGGCATGCAAATATTGTCCAAAACAACACTGCTAAAGAAAATAATTTCCTGAGGTCTTTATTATCTCGGTACAGAGTTTAACTGTATTTTTGTTCAGCTCTAAGTGTCACATTTTGTTTATACAACAACTTTGTGCTCAAGATAGGGGAAAAGAAGGTGGGGAGGTGAGGCATCATTTTTTCATTTATATGCCGGAATCTTTGCAAAAGATCAGGATAACAATATGGTATTCTTTTGTCAAAAAGCACCTTTTCCTATACGATTTACATCTCCATGTAACAGTTACATGTCATAGATAGTATGAATGGGGTTTTTTATACACACTAAATTATAGCAGAAAATAATTTCTGAAAAAAAAAATATATATACCTGCTTTATTTGTTTTCTTGCACAATCTAAATCACCACACTTTTGACTTTCTCAGATCCAGGATGTTTTGGTTTTGCTTCATTGATGTATACTGTGTTTATAAGTAGCACACAACTGCAGAATATGGCCCAACAGACAGCTGACAGTAAAGGGGATTTCAAGCCACCCAGACCTGAATCCTTCTTCACGAGAAGGATAATCAAAACATCACATACAATTTATTTTTTCTCATTTACTATACTGGGTGTGATCAAGATGATAAATACCTGACAAGATTTCCAAGTATTCTGGGAAATCTGTTTTAAATCAAGTGTTGAATGTTGGCTTCACCATCCAAATACAGAGTAAGGAAGGCCTGTTGTAGTTTCACTGCTGTTATTCCAAACACTCTGTAAACTTTCAAAATAAAAATAACTAGTAAAAGCAGATTTGTCAGCATATATCAAGGTGGTGCCACCATTACCTCTCTTTCAAGGAGGAAGATACTGAATTCAATGAGTAGATTACTACTGATGAAGAATGGTATATCTTTGGTAAAGTATTGCCGATTTAGTTGTGAATCCTTCATTAGCTTTGTACCAAAGGCAGTAAGTCCTAGAATTCTGTTTTGTCTGTTAGTTACAGAGCATGCTGGCACTTCACTTAAGAAGCATTTTTATAATACTGACTCAAAATAAATAACTTTTTTGTAGACCAAAGATTCACTTCTTTTTTCTACATAGTCATCTTACTTCATGGATACTTTTCTATTTTGGACAGAAGTGGATTAAAAGGTTTTCTGAATTTGAATCACAATTGAACTACCATTACTACAGTACCCCAGTAACTGTTTTCTGATTTTTCAAGAAGTTTTCAGGAACAGCTCACCATCTAACGAGAATTAATGCAGTGTTAAAGATTATGAAACATAATATAAACATGAAATGTAATACTTAGTCTTCCCTAGAGATTTTTACATAGATGCTCATATATATCAATATCAAATTAATGTAAAATGCACCATATCAAATTAACATGAAATGCTATGATATATATTGATATAAATATCTTCTTCAGAAAGGCAGGGACTGTAAGTCCCAATAATGAAAATCCAAAATATACTATACATTTAAAAATCTTTTCTTAACAGACATGTACAAAGAGACATCGAAAATTCTTAGTATAAATAGGAAACAGGTCGATGTTGAAATACTCTTCACTTAACCTTAATTTGTTGTCCTGCACTAACCTGTAAGCAGACATCTTTCTGCTGTCCACCTTCTAAAGGAGTTTCTAAATCAGGCTTAGATTCCCTTTACTTGGCTTAAAGACTTTTTTCTAACAACATTAAATAGCTGTTTGCCAGATCTCAGCTGTATCAGAGAGGAGACCTATCACCATCTGTAGGAAAACAATGAAATATGTCTAGTCAGAAAATAAAAAGAGCACTTTCTTCACGTAATAAACTAGTCCTTGGCAGAACTAGTTTTTCAAACAGACAATATAGAAAGAATAGTATGTCATGAATTCTGTTGTTATGATTTCACTGTCCCCTGCATAGCAGGTATAAGAGGTTTTGGAAGCAAAACCTATTGCAAGTCTTTTGGAAAAAAGAGGAAAAATAAAAAAGTATTACGTCACTTTCTGCTTCAGTGGGGAATTTCACACAGAAATGAAGGTAGGTAGTTTTGTTTCCTCCCTTCTCCCCTCCCTCCCCTTCTATCAAGACACCTGTCTAGTGCTGTTCCTCTGTGTACTGTGGCTGCTTCTTTTTAAACTACTGCAAAACAATTAAGAAAGTCAGTTTTAAAATAACATATAATGGCTAGCTCAGTTGTTAGGACAATATTCATATTTTTAGAAAAATTATTTTGAAGTACATTAATTGCATAAAATGTGAAAATCTCATCTGTTGGCAACACTATTGTTAAGTGCTTGCCTTGGTGGTTCCTGTGACTGTAGCCCGTATTTCTGGAAAAAAAATCTGAGAGTGTGACATTATATTCATTACAAGTATACTGTACACCTCTTGACCTATTGTAATAGCCTGGGCTTTACTCTTTAGGCCCCATGACAATTGCTTTAGGGTAGTTGTTTCCAAGAAGTACTTTTGTGAGCTCCACCTGCACAACGTGTAGTGAATGGCTCATAGATTAGACTTGCCAGGAAAATAGAAGACCATTTTAAGGTGGACATTTTTCTCACTTGGGCATGGACTGAAGATAAGCTTTGTCTTTCAGGCATATATTATTACACAACAATTTCTTCAGTAAGAGAGTGGCAACTAAGGAATAAGCAGCTAGCTGTTTTCACTAAAATCACATGGAAATGAAATTTTTAAAAAATAGTGAATCTCTTCAAATAAAGGAGGAGAGTACAGTCCTTGTGGGCGATGCCACTATTTAATCTCATATACTGTTCCTAAATAAACATTATAATTGGATATTAACATTAAATATATTTATAATAGTGTCTCAGATCATCTGGGAGTCCCACTGTATTTTATAGACTATTTCTCAATCACAACTGCAATGCAGTGGGTGGAACATTACAGCTTTCTGTTCTGCAACTAAAAAGATACACAGAAGCTTTCAGCAGAATACTGCGTGCAAGAAAGAAAACAAAAACAAAAACAACAAAAACCAGCAAGAAATCAAATTGGAAATTGGCATGGAAATATGGAGGGAAAAAGGAATAAAATAACCTTTTTAAATTTATAAATAGTAAGATGTAGTTTCGTTTCTCCTCTACAAGATAGCAGCATGTCAGCATGACATACATGTTTCGGGTCAGCATACTGCACAGGGGATCTTCAAGTAGTTGGATTATTTGAGGGAGGAGAAAGGGGAAACAGATAAAAGAAGACTGGAGGAGGGGAATTTTGGCACATTGTTAATCCACAAAAAAGGTAGGAATAATGGTGAACATTGGAAAGTACCTCCTCTCCTTTCCAGGAGATTGTAGGGAATGTGATAAACACCAGACACAACACAGAGTAGGGCAACTAATACCTGGAGGGAATGGTGTCACCTGATACTTGGAGGGGGTAGGAAGCAAGAAGACACAATGCCTCATAGACGAGAGAGGTTGATAGCATTTGGATCTAGCACTTGGCAGAAAGACTTGCTAGAGCTTAGAGACAGAGATGGATCTCATGCCTCAGGCAGGGAAGTTTATTGGAAGAAATGGTGTTGTCTCCAGACCTGGCATAGGAAATATCCCCTAATGCAGAAATGGGTTTTGACATTTGTGTCCAGGCTTAACCTGGTTTGAATGGTGAGACCACTGTCAGCATGATGCAAACTTTGGAGGGACAAAGAGTTACGCCATTTTCGTGACTGGCTGGGAATCTGCTCTATCACTTGTGGTATTGTTGATCAATGATAGGCTGCAATGCTGAGCCACTTGGAAATCTTGAAAACCCAAAATACCACACTGAAGAGGAAAGATCTGTACAATCCCAAACCTGGGGTATCTTTTCCTCTTATACTCCAAAGAATGTATGCAAGGCTAAGGGCAAGACATCAGGATTGCACTGGGAATTGTGAGATGGGTGCGATGTCTATGCCAGATGTGGCATGTTAGCCCGGGCTGAATGGATCCCTTCTGTCCATCATTTAACCTCTTTACATAAAAAAATAGATGATGCAGCTTTCATGTGACGAGGATCAAAATTTTATGTCAGCACACTTACCCACCATTCTAAGCTTAGTTTGGCAATGGTCCAAAGGAAAGAGAAACCATAAAATGCCAAGTGCTGCAATCTCAGTATATCTCATGCTATTTACAGCTATTTTTAAATTTTATTTTTCTTTACAGAAGATTTTTATCTGTTTTCTATCTCATAAATTATTTTGTAGCATTTATTACCATAAAAGTAGAACTAGAAGAAAAAGTGTTTGTATTGTAGTAGTCCCCAGAAACTCCAGTGGGGGTTGGGATATTTGTAAATACCAGAAAAAAAAAAAGCCCACATAGCCTTCCTCCTGAGCAATTTACATATGGAATCTTGTTGCAGTTAAATTGTGTTTCATTCATTTTCCTAAATCAAAATGCTTAATAATGAGTACAGGAGTTATCCTGTAAATACAAAATTCCTGTAGTGTGTCACTCCCTTTTCTTTTTCTCCTGTTCATTTATTGTCTGCAATTGAATTACATTTTCACTCCTTCCTAAGAGCAGGTAGGATCCTCTTGCCATATATAATCACATAGGCACAGAAAAGCTTTTTTTTAAATTATTTTTTTGCTGGGTGAAGGCTCTTTTCCTTGTGGTAAATGAAAAAAGAATCTGAAACAGCACTTTTAATTTCTCTCCTGTACATATGACATACCATTTTATCTTGATAACCTACCATGGGAATTGTCACTTTGGGAGACTATCCTATTCCCCTTGGAAAGTTATTGGTTTTGAACATTACTTTACTTTCCTATGGAAGGATGGCTAGGTATGATGCATCCCAAAATAGCGGCTCTGTACCAAAACATTATTTCACATAAGATCTTTATGCATGTGTTTTACATAGGAAGCCAAGCTGTGGTGTATAAGCCTGTAAGGCTCTCAGAGAGGATTAGCATGGTTGTCACACTGTGTAGAAAAGATTGATGAACTATGTCAACATGAACAGTACATCACTCCTCCTGCTTCCTAAATTGCCACATAATCAATATTCTCCCAGCCCTCTCTTCCTTTTCTCACATCCATTTAAGGTAGCCCTGTCTGCTCAGCTAAGATGTCTGCTGCTTCACTTTGGTGCTTTTAACAAGGTGCATCAGGATGATTTTCACTGGATAATTGAACTCTTATCTTAGTGTATCTTCTTCTGGTGAAAGTGAGTGTGGCACAATTTTTCTGCATTTCCCATCAGTATTTGTGATTGAAAAAGGGCAAGAATGAAACCGTGTAAAGATGAAATTTCACAGACCGATAATGAGTACAAGGGTGTTCAAGAAAGAGAGAGGAATATCTGCCTCTTCATTTCTCTTGCTGCTCTGAAGAAGCTGTCCTGAGTGCATCCACATGCAGGAATTTCTTACATTAAAATATGCCCTTTGAAATGGTGACCAAATATAATCAAACCGAAGACAGGGAAGACATCAGTTAGCAAAGGAATGAAAGGATGAGGAGGAATGGGTATTAAGGATGGAAGGCAACCCAGAGAAGCAGAAAGCAGCTCTGAAGAGTCTCAACAAAGCAGCAACAAATCAGCCAAGCTGACTGGGTTTATGAGGTGTTTATTTTGCAAATAAACTCTTTTAGTTAAACACAAGGAAGGGAGGGTATTCAAGTTCGGTCACACCTCAACAAACATTTGAGAGCCGTTAAAGATAATGACAGAACTGTTGGACAGAAAAGGTTGGGCTTAGTGTCCTGGTGAGCCTGATAAACAGGTTTGGACATGTTCATTTCATGAGAATGAATCAGAGCAGAGGAATATAATCTCTCTTACTGAGGAACTGCTCAGAGAAATCTATCAAACAAATTTAAGCAAGGTGTTTGTAAATGGAATAAATTCAGCATGCTATTGATTCATTGTCTTCCTGTAAAGACTTTTAATTTTTGTCAAATTGTCATGTTCACCTCTTTAATAGCTCCCAAAACCAGACAGAAAGAGCAGAACCCAGCAGGCGTGCTAGGTAGGAGTAGTGACAGGTGCTGCGGTCTAACATGTAGCTGTACAAGGACCACACTATTCCAGCTCTGGGAGAGGAATAAGGCTACAAAGCAGAGAGGATCTTGAAGTGAGTCAAGCCAAAGGAGGGAGGAAAAGCTACACCTATAGCAGGTGAATTAAATGGATGATTTCTATACCTGTTACTTTTTAAAGGGGATCACGTACTTAAATTTTATTTGAATGCCCATCCAAAAGTCAGCATGCTCTTGGCATACCATGTGGTAGGATTTGTTTCTGAAAAAATCTTAATCCCTATTGAGTTTGATTTGACTCTGAGTTCAGTATAAAGGTTTCTAGGATCATAAAAAATAGACTGTTGAATAAAATCAGGATTCTCTGTGCTGCTTCAGCTGGATAAGTTTTTCTTTGGTTTTGATTATACTGGTGTGTAGGTGGTAGGTACATTTTCTGGCACCATTAATTAAATGGCTTTCTTTAATCCTACAGGTGTATATATTATATTTCCAAAACAAATAAAGTATTTCTACATGTATGCACTATTAGTAATTTTTTTAAGTTTCTCTCTAAAATATGTGTGGATAGACTATAATCATAGATGATCACAAATCTTTTTTGACAGCAAGAGTCTGAAGGAAGTGTGACTGGACAACACTTTGTCTTGTTAGGTGTGTACAAATTTGTTTGGTTGCTATGACAAATGCTCCAAAGCCACATACATTGCTGAGATCTCATAGTACAAATGATAGAGGGCAAGGTAGAATAAAATGAAGTGTTTATTGGTCTTCAGTGTCTTTCCAAAGCAGCCTATCCTTCCTTTGCCTGTTTTCTCCATCCTCCAAAATTTCTTCATCTGACCACTGTGGAACAAAACTGGAAAATGTCTAGTGTGTAATACAGAACGAGCCAATATAAATTTAAGTTAATGCATAAAACCAGGCATGCTGTCCTTTCTCCCCCCACAACCTGCTGCTTTTTCCTTCCAGTACTGTTGGAGGAAGAATGTTTTTTGTTCGTCTGAGACACTTTTTGGGCTATTCCCATTTCAAAGTACTAAATGTATCTTTTCTAATAGTCAAGTGAGTCAACATGTGCAGACTGTTAACCTTTTTCTTAGGATCTAAAAGTAAATTTTAGAAAGAGACTGAAGACCAATTTACATATTCATATTCTTAATAAACACAAGGTTATTATGTTAACAGAAGCTGAAGAAAAAAATCCATTTGAAAAGAAGGTGGCCCTTGTTTTTTAATGAAAGTAAGTTGAGAAAATGTGGCTTTCTAGAAGGCAAAGTTATGTGTATGTAGAAATCTTTCACAGTGAGAAGATAATTCATAGCATTTGTATGTAAAAAGCATGGTGCTAAGGAAAACATACCAAAAACCCAAGAAGTCGTAAGGTCTGTAGAGTTCAAATATTCCAAAAGTTGCAGACCAAGTTCGCAGTTGCTGCTTATAAGGTAATTCAAGAGTGGAATATCATATGGTGTTAACCATCGGGGCTGAACTGCTTTGGTAGCGATGTGTGTGGGAAGCCTGCACAGAGCCTGCTTGCAATGTGCCTAACAACCAAAATTGTTTTGCGTTACATTCACCCACAAATTGAAATACATGCAATATTTATTCTAGTATAGTTTTTGGCATAGTTTACACCTCTAACACTTTGAACAATTTAAGCAAGCCTGGGGATCTTATCAAGGGCAGTAAATTAGAACATTTTGTTTGTAGAAAAAGGATTTGCTGTACTCCACTGCGAAAGCCAAGCCAAAGCTGAACTATGTCCTTTAAAAAAAAAAAAAAAAGAAAAATAGAACCTTTTCATAAGATAAACTGTCTTCATCTAGAAAACAGTTAAATAATGAACTTATTGACAGCAGCTGAACAAACTTGCCATATAAAAATACATAATTTTCAATGAATTTGGATTAAGGTTTTTCCTCTGACTTTATTTCATTATAGAAATATTATATATATATATAAAAATATATATATTGCAGTGGTGTTTGAAAAAACAAACACAAATCTTGGAAAAAAAATTATAATGGTTTCAAGTTTTTCGAAAGTTCACTTTTACAAAATCCTCAAGTGTATATGAACCTTTCTGTCCTTTTAAAATAATATGTATATGGAGGTATGGACTATATTTTAGACTGTGAAAATAAAAAATATGTTTGTATGACTAAAACCTTCTTGTAGTTTGGGTAGACATGGTCACTTGAAACTATTGACAACAAGCACCGCAAGCTACATAAATCCTCAGTGAGGCTTTTAATACAAGGAAATTAATTTCAACCTACTTCTGAATATAATTTACTGATGCCCTTTGTCACTATCACAGAAATGGCTCTCCTTGTCCAAACTTTTTGTCCTCTACTTCTATCTTTTTTTGTAATTTGCTTTACCCCCATTCTTTCACGTGTTGATTTTTATGAAGTCCCTGTGAGATAGAAAAATACTTTTACAATCTCATTATAAGGGAACAGAAGCACTGCAGAGCAGGCTACTTGCTGAGTTTTTACAATATGTTTCGTAGTAGGTCAGCAAGTTCACTCAGCATCAACTAAATCCCAAATGGAGTAAGCCAAACATTGCAGCACCGTTTACAGTAATTTAAGGAAAAAAACCCTATCTTTTTCAGGAATACACAAAAATTTCTCATTCAAAACCTTGTTTGGTAAAAGTTGCTATGAGTTTTTTAGTAAAACAAGAGCAAACAAACAAAACCAACCAACCAACAAAAAAATAATCACAACTAAAACCTATAGCTCAAACATAAATCATCACTTTTGTAGTGTAAATTGGTCATACACGTTACAATTCAGAGCAAAAGCTGGGCAAGCAGAGTCTTGAGTGGATCCCAAGTCAGATAAAATTGTCAGCAGTTGTTCCTGGCAAAGAGGCCTTCTCTAGTGGAAGCAGACACCCAACAGAAGATGTAGTCTTTAATATTTTTATCCTGACCTAAGGCTGTGTTAAGCTTATGTTCCATGAAAGGAAAAGTTAAGTAATATAAGAGAAAAAAGCTAGTATGTTCTGGCTTTGTGTTCCATTTAAGGAAACATCATCTGCAGTTTAGTTTTTCTGTCTCTAAAGATTTCTATATTCTGCATTTGAATTCTGTTAAACATCTAGTGATATCCAGTGGAAAAAATTGAGGAGGGTGGTGCTCTCTGTAGCACCCAGCAAGAGCCTTTGTTTTCTGCAGATGTTGCTTCCTCTTTTAAATTAAGTTCAGTCAAAAAAAGTAAATGGCAGTGTTTGTCTCCAATAATATGGAAATCAGACTGAATATTTCAAATGTGTTTGGTTTTATTAGACTGTATTTGATTTATTTTGTTAAACAGCAATTCCACATAGAAAGCCCAGCAGGATATCACACAGCTCAAAACTCTGGTGCTTCCTTCTGAAGCTGGTTTATACTACTACCATTCAGTCATAGGCAAACCTAGGCAGAATAAAAAGAGAAAAATGGAGTAATTGCTAGTGGCAAATTAAACCTGATCTTTTTTGCATGTTTCAAAGAAGTGTACCACAGAGAAAAAAATGTCACACATTCTTGTTTAGTTGTTCTTTTTCTATGTTTTCAAACATTTGTAGAACATTCTTTGTCTCCATGTTGTTAGTATTATTAAACATGTTAATTAAAAAATAAGCTAAATGTGCATATGAAGAAGCGTGAGACACTTGGAAACCACTGGACTCAGTATCTATCATTAAACTGATGTGTTTTGAGATTTAGAATTTTTTGAATCATTTATGGTACATGATTTATTTAGACAGCAGCAACTTGGAGAATTATCCAAGCTAGCCTGATGTGACATAGTTGAAGACCAGTGGCAGCTCAGCTGTGGCACTACAGTGCTCTACATGGGATAATATATATTGTTCTTGGATGCTTTTTTTCTTTGCTATAACCTGTAATGATCCAGATTTTGTTTTAATGTTCTTGTTAGGCATAATTATTCACCAATATAATTTATGTAAACAAATTTCCGCTTTGGATAGCTGTGCTCATGTACATGAAATATGGTATCACTGAGTCATGTTATTGTTTTTGTTCTCTGAGTCAATACATGACATTGCTACAAGAAAGACTTAATAAATAATGAATAACAAGACAAAATGCAACCAATGCTCATTTGTGTAAACTTCTGAATTAGTTTTGGAACTCACAGCTCTTCTATGAATAAGCTACCAAGCCACTGAATAGCACCACACTATAAATAAATAATAAATACTAAATAAATAACAACAGCACATTCTGTTTCAGTGAAACCTTTTCACACTGAATGGCAAAACCCTCACTGATTTCACTAAGGTCAGACTTTTAGTGTTATTCATAAAATATTCATTATGTTTTTCCTACCAATTTGTTAATATCATGATTCACTAGATTTTTATGATTTGATGATATAGCACAATGATGTTAGCCATGATATTTTTACTTTTAACAAAAATTCAGAACATGCTGAGAGTTCTTCTATTTCAAAAAATTTTGATTGCTATTAATAATATATAGGACTGGATCCTTTAAAAGGTGGTTTGGAGTTGTGGCTTTGTAGGCTTGTTTGCTCCCTTATCTTCTGTTAACAACAATGACAAAATTTCAGTGTAAAGAAAGATCTAACCTGAGACTGTCTTTCAAAACCTCAGCAAAACCCCATGAGGAATGCTCAGCTGTTTTACTACATATTATTCCATATATAGGATTAACACAGCTAACCATTAGTTATCAGAGCTAGGAAAAAAAATATCTTCTTTTTGCATTTTAAAAGGTTCCCATTTGAGCTGTAAAATCATAATCCAAAATGACAACCTTTTTTTCTAGAAATGTAAGAAAAAAATAGCAAATCTGTAGCCCTTAACTAACATTCAAGCTAAATCAAAATGACCATTAGCAGCATAAGGCCAAGGATGGAAAAGTTCTGCTTTGGAGTAAAGTTCAGGCCTCTTGAATACTTATAAATTCTGACAGACCTGCCCCTTTCCATCATGTGGTTTGGGGACAGCCACGATGTGACTTCACTCCTGCTGCAGAAACAAACTCTTCGTATAAAGACAGGAGTCACTGTGTCCCTGCTCCCTAACACCAGGAGCCAGTTCTGTCTTTGAACGTTGTGTCTCTGCTTAGTTAGCAAAGACCCAGTGATATCTGTATAACCACAGACTTCCAGGTGATAATCCAGACAAAGTGGCTATCTGATGAAGCATAATGACCTTTATTTTCCAGTGCTTGTATCAGGAGTACGACTAAAATAAGTATATAAGTATATGGTTCATATACTTGCATTTTCTTAAATTACAGGAAAACATCTGCAGGTATAATCTATCTGTGCCACTAGTAGTTATCTATATTCTGAGTATTAGGTTTCAGTGACACCAGCTGAAATGGTTGTTTGCATGACAATGGCATTCTGATTCCTGGTGCAAACAGAAGCAGTCCAATTTCTGGTTAGTAAGCAGCAGTTAGAGCAGAGAGAGAGCTTCATTCTGCCTGGATTTCGGTCTTTGTAGTCCCTACTCACAGATCCTACTTTCCAGGAGAACACCTTCATACCCAGCCTATAAGGTAGCTTGATGTTCCTTCTCAATTGTGCCGTGGTGCGGACAGAACACTAAAATGAGGGGTCAGACAGGAAAATGTCAAAGGCTGACACCAGTCTTGCAGTCTGAGCACACAGCTGGCAAGGAAAGAATCTTGGGATCCTCGTCCCTCCTTTAGTACATGGAAGATCATCGTAGTCATCACACATTTTAAACTGAATTCAGTGTGAGACTGAGGCATGTTCTGATCATAGTCAGAAAACTGAGCTCTTCAGGAAACTTGCCAGAGAGATACCTGTTTTTCTTTTGATCTACCAGAGACTTTTGCCTGAAATCCTTAGCACCTGAGGCACGTTATCTGACTTGCTCCTCTGGATGATGTTCTTAGTCATATGATTTAGTTCTAGGTAGTCATGCAAGGAACTCAATGGTTGGACTCAATGATCCTTACAGGTCCCTTCCAACATAAGACATTCTATGATTCTATGACTTCAGATGCCTAAAATGGCATTTTAGCTTCTGAACTCAGACAGATCTGTCCCTAATGTCTAATTTGATAATACAATAGTAGGTTTTGACATCTAAGATTGCAGTGTACTTAATGTGTTGGCTTGACAATAGGTCAGGAAGACATAAATTCTGTTAAGAAGCTTGGAAAAAGAGAAGATAACTGACAAAGTCCTTAGGTGATTTGTTAAGTAATGTAATACAGTAACAGCTACGCAAGGAAGTCCACAAATATTCTTAAACAAAAAGTGTTTGGAAAGCGTTTGCAAAGACTCTGATGTTACATCTTAATTAGTCCTTGTTATTAATGCAATTAATTAATGGAAATGAAATGTCAAAATAATTATTTTAAATCATATGTTAGGAACAGAAGGTGAAGCTACAGATGATATTTCATCTTCAAAGCCTTTTTAATGGATGAAAAATACTGTGGTGTGGCTTACTCACTGTCTAAAAAACAGTTTGAGAGGAACAGCCTGACAAGTATGTGAAATTAAAATCTTCACAAGTTAACTTGAGGCAGATCTACCAGATCAGACCAGAGCAGACCAAAACGAGGGTAGGGCTAGTCCTCTTCTCTCCAGCTCTGTAGATATCACTGCAGCAAGCCTGGCTCCTGCCAAGTCTGTGGTGCAGAAATGACACTAGGAGCTTAAAAAAGTTCCCTTATAGGTTCAAGCCAAAAGTGCCTCAGGAGCCACTGTGACATTCAGAGTGAAGCATCTCACCCATGCACAAGTTTGGCTGCACAAGCTGTGAGTCAGGCATAACCAGTTTTGAATGGTATAGCTCGTGTTTTGCCCCAGGCAGCTGAAAAGACCTTGAAGCTCACACTGCCCAGGTCAAACCTGTAAGTCCGGAAAGTCTTTTTCACTTTTTTGAACTGTTAGCAATAGTGATGGTATAAATACTTTTCATTGGGGAAAATATCTGGCCAGAAATCATTTTAATGAGGGAGTTTGAAAAAGGTACTACTGGTTCTGAGGTCTTTGATCTATTCCTCTTACTAGGTTACTGATAGACTAAGAGAGGACAAAGAAAGAAACTGGAAAAGTTGTGATATTAAATTTGATAAATACCTTTTGCTATAAATAGTGAATCCACAGCACTTGAACTTAGGGTGTTTTATTATTTAAACTGTTGGTATTTTATTAGACAACCCAATTTATTCCCATTTTCACAGCAGAATTCTTTAATGCTCATGTTTTTTTAGTGCTTTGTCAAGTCCACTTCTCTTAAGTGTTCAGTGACACACTATGAATGGATATAGAGAGTACTTCAGAGGAAAATAAAAGAGGTTTATCATGATGTTTGGCAAACACCTGTCTTTCTTTAAATGTAAACTTCATTCTCTCCTTTTACCTCTGAACAATTCCTCTTGTTGATGGTCTTCATGTCTTTCTATTGCTTTTATTAAATAATGCTTCCAAAAAGTTGACACTCAGCCTTACTATCTGCCCTAAATCCTATATCTTCCTTGATGTCTCTGCCTGTATTTTCTAAGTTCTTGCCCTAGTAGACTTCATGGTTTTCTCAAAGTCTAGAAAGCTTTTGATTGCAGCAATATAAATACAGGATAACTCCACTAACATTAACATTCTATGTAGTGTATATTTTCACCCAAAAGCAGGCTAACCTGACATGCATAACTGTCAGGAAGACTGATAGGTTTGAAGAGATGTATCAGGTACTGCACAGCTTCCCTTCTCATCCTGTTATGTGCCTTTAAATTTCAGGGGGGAATTGGCATTTGCATTCATCCTTTACATGTAAAAGCTATGTGATTTCTTTTCAAATGGTGGAGATGGGCTGTAGACACGTCCACATAAGTTTTCTTGTTTGGAAATTTGCTGGCTGGATATGTAATTTGGCTAGTGTTTTTGTATTAGAGCAAACTTGGAAGGAAAGACAACTATTTGCTTGGTTTTTAGAGCAAAAATATTCAGTGACTTTGTACTGTTATATCCTGTGTGAACCAAAGTCTTTTTTTATCTTTTTGTACTGAAACACATGCTTCTCTGTCTGTCTCACCCCAGAGCCCAATGACATCAGTAGACATCAGTAGAATTGTTGTGGATTTACAGCAGTATAACTGAGAGCAAAACTTGGATCTGTATCTAGTTCATTCAGTTTTCTATTAGAACGAACTTCCAAGTTCATAAATAATCACTGTTCTTCAAATCCTCTTTCACTAATCCCCACAGCTCTGCTTGTTGAAGTATCCAGAACCATACTTAAAGTAAAATTAATGGGTGGAATATTACTAACTTTAAATGCAACTGAATGAATTAAACTGTGTGAAGTTATTCAGATATTAAAATGGAGCAATGTGTAAGTAGCCTGATGTGTTAGATTAATTGACTCTGCACGCATGATTATTTTGTTGGAATGTTGAGTATTAATACTACTAAAGTTATTGGAAAATAACACTTCTATGTATCAGAGCACTGGATTTAGAGACTTTGTTTTATCTTTGACACCAGTACCTACCATGTGAAGTCAAGCTGGAGATTTTAAATAAGGCCAGTTTCACATTATCTGTCAATTATTCTTGATCATCTGTTCACTATGATTGATAGTGGCACAGAAATGTGAAGTTATACCGGCCTCATTCATTTCTATATTAATTTCTAACATACTGTTGGTTACTATTTTCAACACTTGTATTTCATGTTTCTCTCTCACTCTATGTGGCAAGTTGCTTTTTCTTCTCAAAATTTTATTGTATTTTCTTATTTGCATTCATGTATTTCTAATTTCTCTGCTCCTACATTATATTTATCTGTCCTTGTAATAACCATAATAGAGTGTCCACTGTAAGAAACTTTGCTTTATCTTCTCTGTTATCAAGATGACTTCTGTCTTAATTTTGAGCTAATTTTATCTTAACATCTCTTATCTGTTTCAGACATCCTTCTTTGAGTTTAAATAAATAAGAACATAACAATTGCCCTACTTGGTCAGATCAATGATCCATCTATCCTAATCCAGTAACGGCAGTAGGAGATGCTGCTCTAGGGAGAACTCCTGAGCCTGGTCACTTTGGGTCACCCATTCCCCCTCTACTCCACCATTACCCTAAGCTATTATATTAGGGATGTCAGAGGGCAGAACTTCACCACTTCACAATATTTGTCTAATCCTTTCTTATACCTGCTGAAAATATCTGCCTCTGGAACCTGATTATGTGGCATCTTGAAATAAATCTTCTTCAATACTTCATCTTGTAAGAAAAACATAAGTCTATGGTTTACTGATGGGGTCAATCTTGTTGATTTAATCAGAAGAGACATTACTCCACTTTAAGCAGGATTCCAACATGTAATATTTGGTCCTTACATACGAAAGTTATCTTAACATTAATTACAAGAACAGAAACAAACTGTGATACCAAAAATGTGAAGTATAATTTCACAAAAGTTGAAACATAGTGAATTTGAAGAGTGATAAGTGAGCATAAGACTCTAAATAGTACCAGTATGACCAGCCAAATCATATTATTAATAACAATCTTGCCTTGTTTCAAGACTTGCTCCAGTGTGAAAGCCTCAATCTAATTAGATTATTAACCAGCAGTTTTTAAAATAATTGGCATGTGTATTTCTCCTCCAGCCTTTAAAAATGATCCAGCCTTTTCACTCAAGTAGTGAATTCAAATAGCAAAGGGAATCAAAATTCCACAGCTCATAGAACAGAAAAAAAGGCAGCTACTGTGTGTATTTCTGACATTTAACTTCACTTTTGCAGTTTTCCTAGTATAGATTCCACCATTATATGTTCATTTACTCTGGTATTCTGTCAAAACTAATCAGCTTTTCATATATTTGACAATATAATCCTATCAACTCTTGACACTTCATTAATGTGACTTTATTTACAAAGCCCAGCATTTATAGTCCATAATCCAGTTTTACAGACACTCTACAATTCCACAAATATTGCTAGTCATTACTTTTACACTTTGTTTGGTATGTGTTGTAAACATAGTGGCATATCAGCCCCTTGGTAATTGTGTAGCCTGTTGGCATTTATACTGCAAACTGACACAGTTTTTTTTTGCCATACTGCCTTTTTAATAGGTTTGGAAAGATACCCTTACAGTTTTCAATTACAATGAAGATAAAATCTTGCTCCATGTTCTGTGGCCACTTACTTCAGAGGCCAGAATTATATTCATTTAATAACTAGTTAAACACAAGGTAGAGCATTAAAGACACACAAGCTACATTCACCAAAACTACAAAAAAAAAAAAATAAAATTGGAGTCATTATAGACAGAAGGCAGTAGCATGAATTCAAACATCAAACCAACACTGCAAAAGTTTCTGTAGAAGAATTTGTGCTTCTCCAGAAACAATAAATGATTCCTGCAACCAAAATGAGCTGCAGTCTCTTCCTCCAATATTTGAGGTGATTTATTTATGTTATTCATTTTCTTAAGCATCTCTGAACAGTAGGTGATTCACACATATTCTGGCAGTCAGTCCTCAGAGGTAAAATGACATCCCAGGATCTGAGCCCCTTCAAAAAGGGAAAGTTTGTCAGATACAACCCAAGGGTCTACCTGAGATGAACAGTTCATAGGAGTGGAAGATTAGATTAACCTTTATCTTTAAAGTACTTTAAAGTACTGTGATCATTAATGACACTGTGAGAGAAAGTCTGAAGAGAGACAACAAAATAGAAAATTATCCAGTACATATGTTTCTTCTACCCAGTTTTACATCAGAGATAAAAAAAATATTTGCATGTTACACTGAAAAAATAGGTATCACGTTCATAGCACCTTCTGATTTCCAAGAACAGCAGCCACTGTGTTTCCTTCTCTGAAGTGTTTACTGAATGTTTGAATGTGCGGAGCAATACCCGGTTCTTGAATATGCAGTGACTTCTCTTTTCAGTGTCAGAATAAAGAGGTAGGAGAAGGGAGTGACTCACTTCTGTGGTTATAGGAGCCGGTATTCATGGCAGCACAGGAAAAAAGAGAAAAAGTTGTTAAGGAAAAGAATATCATTCTCACCAGCAGGTGCAACTTTTACATATATTCACACTGCTGATGGAAAAGTCCAACTTTTTTGTTACTGTTGCTGATGCTAAATTCCATCTGTCTCTGTTAGTGTCCTAGCAGAGCAAAGACTAATCAGAAAAGGCTGGTCACATGCTGCACGAGGATCTTGCAGATCCCAACAAAGAGGATCTAGAACTCTAATTGGAATGCTATGGAGCCTCAGCAAGGTATGGCAAAGAGACTGGACTTACTTGAACTCACAGGTTTAACTGTAAGGCCCAAGAAAACCATCTATTTGAAGTCTAATATGCCACCAATGCAGGTTTTTATGGATACGGTGGAATAATACACTATTACAAGTTAAAAGCAAGAATACACTATCACAAATTAGAATATTTATACATGTGTTGGTTAATCACCTGAATTTGCAAACTTACAGCATGTTAAATATTCTCTTACCACTCCAGATAAGGTCTCTCAATCTTAGACAAGTCACCTTGGAGGCAACTCCCCAAAATCTAAGCTAAACCTTAGCACTTTTATCCCCTGGTTTATGTGATTGATTACATAGTTTGAATACATAAGGCTGTGGCTGAAACCCTCCAGGTGGTTGTGGCAAAACTGTGCCAGATTGGATTATGCTGTCTGGATACATAAAAGTTGTCAGTTGAAACCACCAATGAAGACCTCCAGGTTTTCCTTACTTTCTCAGGAAGCCAAATAGTGATTTGAATTGAGACTCAGGACATAACATTTGTTGAGGAACTACAAGGCTCAACTTAGGTTTTGGTTCTTTGTGTGGTGCAGCATTGCTCTGTTTGGCCTGGGACTTAGAGATAACTCAAGGGTGAGATATCTACACAGCTCCCCATGTGTCATCTTTGCATAGATAGGGCCACAGATGGGCAAATCAAGGCTTAGCCACCTGCACAGCCCCCTGTGAGTTGCCTGTGTGCACCAGACGGTATTGAAACTTGTTTATGAACTATGAGCCAGAAAACTCATACACAAGGCAGGAAGGAAAATGAAGACAGCAGTCAAAGGAGCAAAAAAACTAATGCAGGCAATGATAGATCTGGCAGACTAACATCAGTCCTGGGGAAAACAGTGCAAAAGCTGATACAAAACTAAATTAAGAGAGGCTTATATAAATGATATTCAGTTATATAAAATTATATAAATCTTATAAATTATATAAATGTTTCTAAAACAAGTAGGTGGACAATAGGACTTGTCAAATTCATGTCTTTTAATGAGCTGTTACATTTAGCTCATAAAGGTGATGCCACTGATTTGAGTATGCACAGGTTTCTATGAAACATGAGACCTGATGTAAGTTAGGATGATAGAAAAGTAATGTTTTACATATTAAATGCATTAAAAATGGCTAAAAAATGTGTGTTAAAATGGAGTTGTAAACCCCATCTTTTTCATACACTAATTTAAAAAAGTAAAATATCTGATTCAAAAGCTATGCATGATTTTAAAGAGCAAAGGGACTTTATGTAAAAATCACCACAGATATGTGGCTTGGAGTTTCTGCTTTTGATTATACGTCTATAACAGTACATCAGGCACCCTTCCAGTCAGATGTATGTCAGAAGTGTCCAAAACATACATCTAAACATGGTATGCGGCCCTGTGTAAGGGATGAAAATGAAATGACCATATTTTAGTTAATGCATACAAGCAGTGCTGAAAAATAGTTTGGTCCAGTCCTAATGTTGCTTATCCGTGAGTTTTTCTACTTCAGAGAAAGGAGAAGATTTGCATTAAGTCTCTGTTTGTGAAGCAATAAGATTGTTCTGGCATTACTGTTTGGCAGTTTCAGTAACTTTATGCATGACATTATTTATTTTCTGTTTTTTAAATATGCAGTTGGTTCCATTGGGCTTGATTTGCCTTTTTTATCCCTATCTGTTCAGCCAAGCCAGACCCTTGCTTTACCTCACTCTTTGGTTTATTTTGGCTACAGATGTCTTTATCATACTGCTTAGGTATCTGGCTCCTATCGCCTAAGGGAACGGCGACTTCTAAAGTAACACCCTGTAACCATTGCTGGGACAAATGTGAAAGAATCCACCCAAGCCACAGTAAGGATGAAAGGATTGGTTCTGGTTCTGTCACAACATTTACATGGCTGACCTGTAAAGCTGATGTACCAGTAAAGTCCATGTACCGGTTATGGTGTAGGAACAGATTTCATTTCTTTGTATAAACCAAATTATAGATCAGCTTGAGAGGTTAGGGATCTTTGTTGCTGTGGGGCTTGTTTGTGGGGGTTTTTTTTTGTAGGGGATGGGTGTGGGGTTCTTTTAACAGAAAAGGGTCCACTTTATGTATATATATAAGGGTGATTACCATCCGTATTTTGTTACAAATATTTATCTTTGTACAAACAAGACCTATTGAAATTATACAGAGAAAACTAAGATATGATGTAGAAGTCACACTCCAGACTGTAGTAGAATAGTGCAGCTTAATCTTGTTGGGAAGTTTAGACTGGATATTATGAAAAATTTCTGTACTGAAAGAGTGGTGAAACACTGGAACAGGCTGCCAGAAGTGTTCAAAAAAGCTGTAGACATGGCACTTTGGGACATGGTTTAGTTGTCATGATAATGTTGAGTTGATGTTTGGACTTGATGATCTTAGAAGTCTTTTCCAACCTGTAATGATTCTATGAATTCTATTATTCTATAGCCTTGTATATCTTGACATATCATCTAGCACATAATTAAGGGAAGTAATCCTGTATTTCTCCCAAGATAGTGGTGGTGTAGTTGATCCAGACTCATCTGCACTGAGTCTCTGTTTGGCTCTGGAAGTTATTGGATAGGAAGATCAATTAGGGTGGAGAATTCATCTGTTAGGACAGTGATGGACTCTCTCTTATTTTGATCTGGCTGAGACAGATCTCAGGCTGCTGAGCAGTACTCTATGTTATTCATATGTCAGCTTTGTAACACTGGCTATCAGAGCCCTTACCCAAGAGGATGGGAAGGGGTTAGTGCAGTATTGTGAGCCAGACTGGTGGGCTTGGCTGCTCTGTTCAGGTGACGCAGAAGCTGGAAAGGCACCGAGTTCCCCTTGCAGAACTAGGAGCAGGCACAGCATCTCCCAAAGTGTCTGGCACCCTAACTGCATGAGCTCCTGAGAAGGCATAGGGAACTTGTGCCCAGGCTGCTTTGGCTGTCTGTGGAACATAAATAAGACACTAGCAGCAGAAAGAGGGGTCTTCTTTCTTTAGAAGAAATTTTAAATAAATAAATAAATAAATAAATTCTTCTTTTACTCTGTGTTGTTAAAAGCCTCTATCCAACAAGCAGTCCTCAGAGCACATTGCATGGCTTTGTGTTGTATTTCCCATTTGTTCTTTCATGCTTTCTGTAACAAAACAGTTCAGAGAGCTGATATTTTAAAATACTATTTATATGAGGTAACAGTATTGCAATGAATGGGGCTGTTCACGCCTCAGACCATGGTTTCTTTCTTAATCTCTCTGTATATTCAATAAATTAGTTATATTGGATACACTTGGATCACACTGGAAATGTTTCATTTGAAAACTCCAGAGGTACATACCCTTTCTTTATTAATAAAAGCTGAGACAATAGAGAATAATGAAGAGGTTTGTATATATAATCATTCTCCCCTTTGCCAAACAACTTTCCATACCCCTTACTTGGAGTACTAGGAAAATATTGCAAGCTGAGAAAAGTCTGTCAAAAAAACAAACCCAAACCCAAACCAAACACCAACTGAAGTGAAGGCTATCTATACATTTTGCTGATAACAGAAACATTATCATAGATCCAGGAGATCATCTGCAAGTTGTTAAGCAGCCGTCTTATACACTTGATTTCTATCTATTACCATTCCCCAGCTAATCCAAATCTCATTATTCTCAGCTACAGTTCAGGAAGAGCTGAAGAGCAATCCTAACTGCCAAACCAAAACAGGAACACTAAATCCTTACCTCTCCTCCAGGAAGCAAAGCAGCGCTCATGCAGAGCTTTGATGCCCAGCCAAGTTACTTCTATCAAGATTTTATCTAGTAGACAAGCAATGGAGGAATGTTCAGATGTAATCAAAGACATTTGCTCAAATTATAATCTTGTCTTAGTATAGCTTGTCCTGCTCTTAAGTAAACAAGGTTCATTTTCAACACAGAAAACAGCTTGTTTCACCATGAGAAAAACTTAATGCTATTGACAATAATTACAGCGTAGCTGCCAGAATGAAGAGAAAGATAAAACCAGTACTGGGATACCCCTGCTGGTTATGTTGGAAAACATTAGAGAGTTTGACCTATAAAAATGTATAATGAACTTCATATTGAAGGTGTGGTGTGTGAGACTTAACTGAAGTTATTCCGAAATATTTACCGGAATAAATGTCAAACTAAGACAAAGACAGGGAAAAAGCTGCTTTAAAAAAAGGGTAGTACTGTTACTGAGAGTTGTAGTCTTAAGCAGTATGGATGATAAGGCAGACAGATTGGAAGAAGTAATTGCTTTTCTGATCCCAATCTTTTTGAAATATAAGCATATACCCCATAAATTTTGTTTAAACCTGATTCTTTGGCTGAAGTGATATATGTGGCATAGATCAGTGTATTAGAGCTGTTATTTCTAGTAGACTATCTTTCAAAAACATCAACATAATATGTGTTGCCAAAATATTATACCCTTAATCAAACACAATTTGTTTACAGTGGCAAATAAATGAAAAAGTGTCTTTTGTCTATAGAATATGAGAAGAATAAGGCAGGTGTGTTGGTTAATAAGGTGTCATAAAGCACTTGATGACCAAAAGTTTCTGGAATTTACACAGTTATTAAAAGAAGCAATAATGGTAGAATTTGACTTTCTTCTGAGAAATAAAAATATCTAGCATTATGACATAATGGGAGTACAGGGGGAGAGTTTAGGGGGAGAAATAGTATTATGCAGTCAGAAAGTAGCCTTATTATTTCTCCTATGAGAGCGCATGTCTGGATTGTAGATATCTGAACAGAAATATTCAAAACAAAGAATTAAACAAGATAAGTAGTAACTTGATGATGCACAAGTAGCAACTTATGCTAAACAAAAGCATAATATAAAAACCAGCTTACAGAAATTTTCTTTAAAAAACTGTTTGCGGCAGAGTAGGAGATTAATATAATTTGAAGATGCGTTAAACCATAAAAAGCAGACAAAAAATTCCTTGTATATCCTTTTCTACAAAGAGTTTTATATTCCTACTAGTCCCCAGAATAACAAATAATTCTCAGCCTCTGCACTAATTAATCTATTTATGTTCCATTTAGTTAATTAACATAAAAAGCATATAGGTTGAAGTCACACTTGAGAGTACGGTTCTGCTTATATTGCAATTTTCTAGCTATCTGACAATATACTAAAGTACACAAAGTTAAGAGAAAAAAAATCTGGTTTAAGATGATTTTTTTTTTAATTTAATATGCAAATAGCAGACATAGTGAAAACTTTTCTTTTTTTTTTTTTTTTTTTAAACTAAGAACAGATGTTCTAGGTTAGACCAAAGGGCCATCCATCTAAATTAGTATTTTGACATGTAGCAAAAAGTAGCCTGTTGCTGGAGAAACAGTGCAGGAGTAACAGTGACCAAGTTATACAATGAGTCTGTAGACATTAGGAGACTCAGAAGTTCTCCATCAGTTGAGCAACAGTATACACTTTGCCCAGTCAAAATCTTGTTTCTTAAGAAAACAAAAACCAAAGATAATACCCAGTAGCACATATATTCCTTCACGTATCAAATCAATTACATTTTGAAAATAACTTCTACTGATTTGGCCAGCACAGACATAAGCTTACTAGCTAGTAGACTTCTTCCTGAAGCCACTTCATTAAAGAGCTGCCACACAAAACAGCACTATGCAGAAGGTTATACATCAGTTAGTTTCAGCTGTTTCTTGACTTTCTTTAAAACTCTCAAGCACTACCACCTGGGTCTTGTGATTTGACAAAACAAACTTTAATATTTTGCTCTGTAATCTCATTTAATGAATTTTCAATTTGGATCAGATAATCTGATAGTGTCACGGTTTAGGGTCAGGGCAGCCCCTTAGACCTATAACAGATGCTCTCTGTTAACCCCCCTCCCTCCCCAAAGG